>JAQFYC010000174.1:0-75900 GCA_034694165.1 Tomocerus mixtus | reverse complement strand
CGTACATACATTCTGTATTCTCTACTGTAATGCTAATGTACATTCATACATCAATACAGATAGTACTAACTTATAATGTATGAATTAAATAAGATAAGACAGTTAATATACTTGTGTAATAAATTAAGGAGATTCAAGATAGTTTCATATTAGAAGTTTTTCATTGTACATGTTCAAGCTGGATAGGGCATAGAGGAATTAAAAAGATCTGGAGATTTATTGTGAAGACTTTTTTGATAAATACTTTTACTTTACTTTTAAGTAATCTATCCTTATACGAAATGGGATACCATTTCCAAATTATCTGAGAAAGGTGTATTGTAGTTTAAACTTTTATGTTTTGAAAAAATAGATATGCAATAAGTACAAAGCAATATAATCTACGTAGTACTTACTTACGTACTTACAATTTGCAATTACAATCTGCTACCAATAAAGTATGCCTATGAAAAAACGTAAGTTAATATAATACCTTGATGAAATGTTAGTTTTTTGGTAATGCTTAGCTATTTATTATCGTATGTAATGTAATATAATGTGAAGTTGGTTTTGGTCTTGACTCTTGATATCTCCGTATCTGCATAAACCATTAGCTTAGAAGGGATTAGTTGATTTAATACGCAATACTACTACTAATAGGATGAATTTATTCATTGACTTTCCTGTTGTGTGGGAATGAGAAAATCCAGTCCTAGTCCTGTCTGAAGTCTGAATATTAACATCTGGAAGACTACTTAAGTTGTAAATAAGGAGTGAGAACTATTTAAATGCGTATATGATACATATACATTATGCATACATAGCAAAAGCAAGATTATGGACAAGGCGGTAGAGATAGAGATAATGTGAATTGACTTCAAGAAGGTAGGTAGTAGGCAGTAGGCAGTAGGTACACATCAAACCAAATATTGTAAAATGTAATGGAAAATTCAAAACTACCTACATATCTTTCCAGACGATAAAAGTTTAGTAATTTTACTCATTACAATTAACAGTACAGGTATTGCTCAATATAAAGTTTAAGATAATATAAGAAAGAGTACCGGCCGGTATGTGGATTAATTCAATTATGAGCTCACTTGTGCAATTCATCCACTTCCCTGTGACTTGGACTGGATTCTATGTGAGACTGAGACTGGACTAAGACTTGGTTTGGTTTACATGTCAGTTTTAATGACATAAGCTGCCAGCAGCCCTTAAAAGTTAAATCACACTAAATATCACAAGGAGAACTTGTTTTCCATCTGACTGCATCCTGCTCACACTATACACCTGCTAATCCCTACAGTTTACAAAGTAGTAATTAATTATTACAACATATTTTAGTTTAAATATGCATTACATGTATGCAAATGCAAACAATTGAGAATAAGTAATTATATTTCGTTCAGAAAGTTACTAATTGGCATGAGTCAGAGTTATACGTATGTAAGACAATGATACATTGGCAAATGTACATGAATCGACAATAATGTAATTAATCAAGCTTATTTACAAACGTAGACAATCAAGACAAGGCTGTTTACACGTACGTACATAGAAATTTAGTACATTATAGTGCTATATTGTACATATAGTATTACATACATATTTGTACTAATTGTTCCAATATTTTTACTATACGAAAAGAGACAAATAATAAGTTTAAAATTACAATAATTCATTCGAGATGCATACCCATGCTATGCTGCGCTAAAACAAAATCGAAATGTGCTGTGTTTAGTAAAGGTAAGCGTATAAAAATCTCATAAGCGCTTTGCACCGTCCATGTAGTACATATTTATAATAAACAACAAGTATGGGAATTTGCTAAGAAAATGTAAGAATAAAATATCGCAATTTAGCTAGCAGACCGAAATAAAAAAGCTACACAGAAAATCCGTGTCATAAACTTTATCTTGATGGAAGAATTCCAGTCTCATCAAAAATTTAATAAATAAATAGTATAGCATCAATTTCATTTCTTACTACTGGAGCATGATGGAATGGAAATATGGAGCAATTAACAGGTGTTAGTCATAACCAGTTGCCAGAGAGTTATCATTAAAGTAAATATGCTGTTTAAAGTAAATCTAAATGTATTATAGTTATAGTACGAGCAAAATTGTAAGTTTCTCATGAACATTTTCCGTGGAAAGCCCAGATTTTTTGCAACAAAATTAAATCAAGCAACTAAAATAGTTCATTATGACGTGATGACTATGGTGTATTTTACAGAATAGTGTTTATAGGCTAATACAATATAAACTCGCCTATAACATTTCATACTAAACTAAACATTATGTGATCTGTTTTTGCTATGTATACGTATGCCACCCTTTGGCAGTACTTATACGTTTATGTAAGCATTTGATAGAACTAAGTAGCTGAAATAAATACTTTATTTACAATTAAATTAGGTAATTAAATTAGGCTCTTGAGCTAATCGTGACATAAATTTTTTACGCAATTCCTGTTTGGAGACAGGCAATAAGTTTTAGATCCTATGAATACTATTTCTTCTTACTGGAATTATTACAAGGTTAAAATTGAGTTAAATATCCGTATCCATATCAGAATGATAAAAATATAATAAATATACTATGTACTAAAATTAAAAAAAAAAGATAATGAATTAAGAAACCAGATCGATTCATGCTCATGGAAATTGAAGAGATCATTTCCCAGGATCTTGAGAATATTGTTTATAATGCCTCTTTGCACGAAGACAAAATAAAATAGAACGGCCTTAGTGGAATTAATGTGATACATTGGCCATCTCCCGATTTCCAAATGTAATTGAGACTGCCTATTTCGTTCCCTGTAGAAATCCGCGAAATGTGAATTCCGCCGACTTTGTTTCTTTAAAAGTAGATCAAGACAAAATCTCTCAACACAAACTTACATGTTTTGATTTTTAATCAAAGGCAACAGTAAATTATTTAGAATTTTGAGTAATTCAAATAGTAAAATAATTAACATCGAAAGGGATAGGAAAGAACAAGACGGAGCAATATGTCATTTCCTATAATAAACACAGTATTGAAAGGTAAAGTTTGTCTTTTCTATCTATATTTAATCTTTATTCTGCTATGTTTTAGTTTTGTAAATGTAAAGTTGTTTAATTTAAAACTTTTTTAATGTAATGCAGAAGTACTAATTTTGTGTTATTACGATTGTTTATATAGCAAATAGGATTTGGACTCCTATAATTGAACAGGTTCGGTATACTAATCGTCCAAATCTGAAAAAACCATTACCACTTCACTACAAACGGAAACGAATGCTGGAAGTTTGTAAACCGAGGTACCTCAAACCATATGTACCGTGTTTAAAACCCAACAATTATGTATATCCTTACGAAGAAGAAACACCAAAGGTAATCTACATTTAATTAGCAATGGTTCGAATTTGACATAACAAATCAAAAAGTAACAAATGAGGTATTTCGTGTAGGAAAACTTGTTTGCTGCACATCTTGCAAAACGAATGCTCAAAAACTTCGAAAAATATCCGATGATTGCAATATTTCACCGAAATTCGTATACACAGCACGAGATGCTTAAAGTAAGTCGAGAATGGTCGTTAATTTGTTACGAATTTTTATGAAAGTAAGGCAATGATTAACTTGTAGTGAGCTTAACGTGCCTAAACATAAATGTCATATTGTTTTCCCTTCTTTTTTGCAGTTTCGAGGAATTTTGTTCGATGCTAAATTTGACATATTCATTGATCAATGGATCAATTCAGCTATTGCCAAAAAGGCCCTTGGGAGTACAAAATGGGCTCCCGCCCTTCCATTGCTAACTTCACAAACTGTACTTGGTTACAGCAATTCTACCAATATCCCAAAACTAAACAAGCTCATGAAGAAAATGCCCAATCTTATCCTCCTGGGTGTAATCACTGAAAATAAACTAATGAATAAAGCGGATATGGAAGCATTTAGCAAAATACCAAACATCGACTCCATTCGGGCCCAGTTGTCACACACACTAAGCATGGCTGCCATAAATATAAGTCGGACCCTTGAAACCAGTCAAATATCATTAAGTAACAGTCTCACTGCTTATTCGACACAGCCAACCACTACCACCGAAACTACAGAGGACAAGTCTGATGCGGCTGTAACAGACAAGGAGAAGGCTTAAAAGTTTTTATATTATGTACTTAGTAAATGTATTACATACAAATACAATAAATAATCTACAGTCTAAAGAAACTCTCTTACAGGTTGATAGTCTATCTAGTGTAATACAATGCTTCAAGAAAATGTTGACTTAAAATGAAATTTGTGAACGTGTATGTTTCTATGTTAAAAGAGAAAGCAAATTATTCCATATTGACAAACTGTAGAAGTCAAGACAGGAGAACAATGAGAAATATTATTGTAGCTGTTGGTATACATTTATATATTATTGACTATTGGTACTTTGCTGTTATTTCAACCAAAAGCGTTAATATATCGATAAAAACTTAAATATGTTCGTTTACACTAACATTCTTTTCATAAACTCATAATATAATCTAAATAACATGTACCTGTACTTTCTCCACAATTCAAATACTTTGTATCAGGAAAATTATGAAAATGACTAAAATGTAAATGAGTGTAAAGATAATACTGCCCAAATGTGAACAATGTGAAATACTACCCGTGCCTGTGTTTCTCCATGGGGATGTCACAATGGAGACAACATATTGTTGTCAACCCTTGTATTTACAATATTGGCAACAATTATTATATTTAAATTGTCCTTTCGCATTGTTCTGCTCCCTTTTCATGTTCTCGCTCCAACACAAAGATTTAACGTAGTTTCATGCCATAGCGAGTGATAATTTGTTGGTCACTTTTATTGTCCATCTAATTAGTGCTATATACAATAAATAGGAATTATGACGGTTGAGTATAGTCACGACGTTCAGACATCTGGTGCACTTGGAAATTTCGCCAAGCTTTTGACGAGGTGGAAAGGAAGCATCTATAAATTGGTGTATCCTGATATCATAATATACGTTATTCTCTACATGATGCTTTTCTGTTTGTATCGCTTCTACTTCGCTAACCTTAAAGACCAAACCCACAGAGTGGTTTTTGAAAGTGTTATAAAATATTGCAAGGACTACGGGCAAATGATACCTATATCCTTCATCCTCGGTTTCTACATCTCGCAAATCATCTCCCGCTGGTGGTCACAGTTTATGACCATCCCTTGGCCCGACACTTTAGCAGTTCTCATCGCCACACACCTCCAAGGATCTGGAGAGCGAAGTCGGCTGATGCGGAGGACAATAATCCGTTACATCAATCTCTCCTTCACGATGACGATGGTAATGATGAGTCCGCAGGCCAAAGCGAGATTTCCAACTTTGGAGCATTTAGTTGACGCAGGATTTCTGATGTCCCATGAGAAATTGATAATTGAACATTTAAACCAAAAGAGTAAAAGCTACACAAAGTACTGGATGCCCTTAATCTGGGCGGGTAGCGTCGTAGTTAGAGCTCGTCGGGAAGGTCGAATTGCGGATGATATTGCATTGAATTACATTGTGAGGTCCATATTAAAATTTCGTACAGGATTAGGAGACCTCCTTGGATACGATTGGATCAACATCCCTCTCGTATACACACAGGTTGTCACTTTGGCTGTATATTTGTACTTTACTGCCGGGTTAATGGGGAAGCAGATCCAACTGCCGGCTGGAACTCCCGGTGACAACAGTGATGTATACATCCCCGTATTCCTATTTGCCGAGTTTTTCTTTTATATGGGATGGCTTAAAGTGGCGGAGACAATGGTAAACCCCTGGGGAGAGGACGAAGACGACTTTGAAGTGAATTGGCTAATTGATCGCCATTTCATGGTGGCATATTTGATTGTTGACGAGATGCACACAGAGCACCCTGAGATGCTGAAGGACTCATACTGGGATGATGTGGTCCCCGAAGATTTACCTTACACGGCCGCTACTTTCAAATATAAAAAAGCCACCACCCATCTGGGGAGTGCAGTGACCCACGAACGGGGGGATTATGAGAAATCACAATATGGAGGGGAGCAGCATACTCTACGACAGAGAATGAATTCAGTATTTTCTCCGACCAAATATGGAAAGAAAGGGGATGGGACGGTGGAGTATGGGCAGCCTAACACTGGGGTCCTCAACAGTAGAAGAGCTTCATCAGCCTCGTCCGGAATCACACCCTCCCCCTCCGAAAAGTATAAGAAGTTCATGGAGACTACGTTTGTGCCAATGAACGATAAAAATGCGTAAGGGATGTCATAATTTAATTAATGATCTATATGACTACCACCCACAGAAAACCGAATTATGTTGATCATATGTGCTAAATAAAACAATGTAAAGTAACTGAGCTGTACGTATTACAAATATATATTAATTTGTCATACTAATAAAGGTATATATCTATAACAGACATTTTAACCTTCATTTAGCTAAATTATTGTTAAGATTTAGGTCTGTGGGTTACATTTGCATTTTGTAATGCAATTAATGAGCTATATATTTTATGCAAGGAAGAACTATAATATATTAGATACCAGGATACCACATACAAGTTAGTTTTAGTAATTGGGCTGTGGAGTACCTAATGAAGGTGAAATGTTCTTTCTCCCGATTCCATCTGGAGCTGATCACTTTTGTACATACCATTATTATTGTCCATTTCTCTTTTCCAATGCTTTCGATGCCTAAAACTTTCACTATGATGCCACTTTCTCATGACTCGGATAAGGGACTAGCATGATTTTAAATATTTCTCGAATCTCTAACCATATTATTATAATTTAAGCGTAATAATTTACTAATTTAACTAATAACCCAAAGGCTTTAGTGTGAAGTGAATAGGTAATAAAAACAAAACATTAGTTGGTGACAAGTTGTCCATTTATAATGAAAGCAATAAAAGAAAGTTGAAGAAAGCAAAAGAAAAGAAAATACACATTGACACGATGCGCATTCGCAATGCACTGCATTCCAAAGTATCTATGTATAGATGTATGTAGTATGTATTATGCTTGTTTGTGTTCAATATTCAAATACACTTTCCAGTTCCAGTCATATTCAACTTCCAGTCAGCGTATTCCGTCTGGTCCTATTCCACCAGACCAAGTTTTGACAGCTGACCGCTGAAAGGTACTGTTGATTTTGATATTATTGTGAGGATTGTGATAAATTATAATAGTTGACTACTTGCTAAAACAATTCGTTCATTCCGTCATCCTCTTTTGAAGAATTCGTCAAATCACAGGTGAGAAGGTCAGATTCTATATTGGTTCTATTTATGACTTCATTTTAATGATCATAATATCATAAACAAAGGAGTATTATAAATTTCAATTTCACACATTCATTATGTCAGTCATCAGTTCAATCAGTTGTCGATACTCAATAGGTTTCAACCGTGGTTAGAGATCCAGCGATCTTGAATTCCTGATGAAGCCTGCCCCAGAGATTAAAAAATGTCTCAACAGAATATAAATATTGATACCCCACGCACACAAGCATCCCTTCATATTCCTGCAATTCCAGCAATGTCTCCACAAGTTCCAGTAATACCACCAGCATCGTCACCTCAGATTCCAGTAATACCACCAGCAGCGTCACCTCAGATTCCAGTAATACCACCAGCAGCGTCACCTCAGATTCCAGTAATGCCACCGCCACCAACGACTCCGCAGAATCCAGCCGCAGTGCAAACTCCTGCTTCCAGAACTAGCCGTGATATATCTGTATATTTTTCAACACCTAAATCAAATTTTGCAATATCTCCCCCAAAGGTCTTGTCATCAAGCTCTGGCTCATCAGATGAAGACCAAGATAATGATGGAAATAAATCCATAAGTAGCAGAATAAGTAGAATATCCGGAACTACAAGATTTTCTCATGTATCTGAAGACAATCGCAATATCTCTGTCATTGGAGAGCATGGAAGCGTTAACAGTTCTGTGTTGCGGCAAAGACGATTACAAATGGAAGGAAGGGTGGAAGAGGATGACCTGGACAACACAAATAGCGTGAGTCCTATTTAATAAAACAAAGATTCTAATATATAATTGTATATTGTCAAATATTTCTTCCGTAGCCGTAGCGTAACAAAGACTAAAATTCTCATTGAATTGGTTACAGACAGTATTAGCTTTTGTGTGGGGTTCAGGTAAACTTGGAGCCGCATATTATAATGCCGGAACATCTCAGGTATGCGGACTTCTAGACATATTTTATAGTATCAAAGTGGCAAAACGAATTTTTGAAGGTGGTAGTAAAACTAATTTCCTGTGTCCTTCAGTAATTAAAGCCTTTGATTTCATATAGCTTCATTTGCTTCCTGATGTTGCTGAGAGTGCTCCAGATTACTTAATAATACGCTCGCTTTTCTCACAAGTTATGCCAAAGTAAGACCATATTATACCCTTTTTAGGAACTTTATTAATTTTGCTAATAATTTCTTAAGTTTTTTCTGAACAAATTGCAGGTATGTCATTGCTAGTCAGAGACAAGACCAAAGAATGGTTCGTGTGTTAAAATATTTGTGTGGATATCATACACAGGAAGATGTTGAGGAAGTTTCTGGAACAATTCGCGAAGATGGTCGAAGTAAGGACGGAGCACAATTAATTCTTCTTCCTGGGAAAGACTTTGCTCCGGATGCCTGTAGAAAACGTTTACAATCAATAAAGTTGCCTTTTGAACCTAGTACAAATGACAATACTGAACATCTGGTATTTATAACCACCATAATTCCTTTCCATAATGAAGTGATGACACGAGCTGCTGGGGGTTTACTGAAATTCTTGGACGTTTCTGGTATTGCCATGATGCAATTGGATTTAATAGATGGACTAGCTCCCGTCTTGGATATTGTTTTAATTACAATGTTGGTAAATTAACTATTAGAAATTGGTGGAGTCAATCTAGAGTCAATCGTATTCATCTGAACGCTCATTGTTTTCTCTACAGGGACGATATGGTTATGGTCGACGACACAGCATGGAATAGTCTTCAGATATTTAATGTGGATATACATCCTTCAGCTAATAAATTCGGTGCCTCTAACGCTTCTAAAGAGGGAATTAGTTTATTCAGTTGGCTGAACAAATGCATCTCAACTCAAGGGTCCAAATACCTTCGTTCGATGTTGTTACGACCAACAAGAAATGCAAGCATTTTAAGCAGACGCTACGATGTTATAGAATTTTGCAGTAATTCGTCTCACTTAGATTTTATTAGAGCAGCAGTTGATTGTTTGAAGGCTATAAAAAGTGTTCCGGTTAGAAGTTAATATTTTATTTCACTAATTATTGGGAATATGAATATATATATATTGTTTAGACTGTATACTGTCTATTGGTTTCATATCATCTATATGTTTTCTTCGTTTTGAAAGCTGTTATATGTTCCAGAATATTTATCTGGATATATTAACTTAATTATACTACTGGTAATTTTACAAGTTTTGGTTACAATTTTTAGAAATTGCTGTTTAAGTTATCCATTCTTAATGCGTCACAAAAGGATTGGAAGGATTTATATCAGACTATTTATCATTGTTTCTTGCTCGGAGAAATATGTACTGCACAATCTACTACCATTGAACTGTTCAATCAGGTGAGAAATTCTCTATATTTCCAAGTAAGTTTATAGGTATTACAAATGTATACAGTTTCTCAGTTTAATTTAATTTCATTATTGCTTCTGAGTTTATAGATATCCGAAGCGTCCCGGTGTCATTTGCTAAAGGAAATGTCACAAGAATTAATGCGTGTGATTGACTTCGAAGAATCGATAAAACAAGGACGATTAGTTGTGAAATATGGAATTGATCCTGAGCTAGACATAAGTACGTATTTAAAAATAATTGCAAACATTCTACTTAATTTAATTATTGTCCGATCACTCGTACTCGTAAATGTAATAATCTTCCTTCCTTTCAATACTTTTCTTCCTTATAGAGAAGAAACAATTTTCATGTCTTCCTGAAGTGATGTCAAAAGTTGCGGCCGAAGAAATGCAATTACTTCCTGAAAATATTATTCAATGTGCAGTTATTTATATGCCCGAAGTCGGTTACCTGCTTTGTGTATCATTAGCAGAAGAAGATAATCCTGCCCCAGTACCGGTAATGGATGGATACGAATTTGTGTTTAGGAATCAAGATTTAATCTACTATAAAAGTCCAAGAATGAAAGGTATGGGCGAAATACGGAAAACAATTTTAATAATGTATTTATAGGTAACGGAAGTAGTGGTATACTATACTAAGTAAGTAACTATACTACTAACGGAGTCTAAAACTAAAAAGCGGGTACATTTTGTATCATTAAATTTTGTATTACTAACAGAATTAGACATCGTCGTTGGGGATTGTCAAGTGTCTATTTTGGACCGCGAAATGTTCATCATGTCCCATCTTGCACAAATCATACTAAAAAATTCTCAGACTCTAATCAAGGTTGGAATTTTAGTTGCAGAATTAGATTGGTAAGTCCTCCGAATATTGCCAATTCCTTAACTTTGTTTACCTTTCCTCCAGTTTATTATTTGCATGCAATTAAATGGGGAATGTAATCTAATAGTTTATTCGTGTGGTCTTGTCAAAAAATTTACTTGTGTATGTATCGCTGCTCTCATTAGCGCTTGGGTCCCCCAAGAAAAAATTAAAAGGATATCGGAAGGCATACTTATATGGTATCACTTATTATTCCAAGTTTTTGTATTACAGCTTGATGGCGATTGCAAAAGTTTCTGCAGATAACAACTACGTCCGCCCTGAAATTATACCAGGTCATGCTAGTTTAATTATTGAGAAAGGTCGACATCCTCTTCTGGAACATTTGTGTAATTATATGCCTAATTCTACGAGTCTTAATGACAGTAATAAGGTTTTAATTCTGACCGGACCGAATGCCAGTGGGAAAAGTATTTACATGAAACAGGTAATCATATTATTGTCTATTGTGGTTCTAGTATCCGGTCATAGTTTTTTCAGAGACAGCTAACATGATGAATAATAAATAAAGACGTGCTAAAAATATTAATGAATCTTTTTAAATTAGGTCGGAGCTATTGTTCTCATGGCTTTAAGCGGCGTTTTTGTTCCGGCAGATTTGGCGAAAATTCCAGCCTATGACCGAATTTGCACTCGAATTCATACTGTTGAATCAGTTTCCTCTGGAATGTCCAGCTTCATGGTGGATATTAGCCAAATGTCTTTAGCTTTACGTACCGCAACGAAAGACTCCTTAGTCCTTATAGACGAGTTCGGGAAGGGAACTGCAGAAACAGATGGCCTGTCATTGCTTGCAGCAAGTTTACGCGATTTTCTTCGAAGGAAGGAGAACTGCCCCACTATTTTCCTATCTACCCATTTTTATGCCCTCATGGAGCATCTTGATCCATCTACTCCCTTTAAATTACAGGTATGTTCTTACGTGGAAATAAAAGTAGGTACCCAGTGATGTGATATGTAAATAGTTTTCTGTCCCATTGTATTATGTAAGTAAGCAGATGGTATCACTTGATCTTAGCATGATATTTGTTTATTGATTGGCAGACAATGGAGTATATGAAAGAAGGGAATCAAATAGTGTATCTGTACAGACTAATTGACGGAGTCAGCCAGACAAGTTTTGCTAATTTGGTTGCTGCGGATTTGGGAATACCTGATGAAATAGTGCGACGTAGTACAGAGGTATTACCTTCTAGTATAAGTATAAGCAATTACCTACCAATTTACATGAATAAAGCATTCAAAACGTAATAAATATGCATAGTTTTCCATTGTTCTCTCCAAAGCAATGTTATGCTAACGTATGTGATTCATTGTTTTAGATTGAACGCATCGTACGTACACAGTATGTGGACAATGTAAACATAACACCAATAGCAAGCTCCAGAAATCCCCGAGAAGATCTAATGGTGAACGTTGCCAATGAATTTCTGAATATGGATTTGGAAGAAATGGATCCCGTTGTTTACCTATCTGAAATTGAAAGCCTTTTGGCACAGGATGACAAAGAAAATGATACAAATCAAGTGTAACCGTTTAGCTATTTGTGTTAATGTCAGTGACTATGAATAGTTATTTTTATTATAGGAAGGCGGTATGTGTTTAGCGTTTTAGGACTATTTTTTATGTTCTATGCTGTGTATATATTTAAGGTTGGATTTAAATATTGGTCGTAATGTCATTTACGAACTTCAAGCCAGATGTGCTCGTATATTCAATTGGGTTGTTCCTTTTTCTTAAGAAAAGAAAGGGTTACGTAGGATGTAGGATTCTTAGGATAGTAGAATCTTTCATGTGTGTACATAACAGGTACATATCCGTCCGTTCAATTCTGTAGAATCTAGTCTCTTGTATTGTATAGTAAAGTAGATAGTAAATAGTTGTATGTCAAAGCTAAAGCCAAGCCAAAGAATATTATAGAGAGTTACTAGAATCTGGCTGACTGTGAGAGTGTACTGTTGAGCGTGTACTTGTTCTTGTACACAGAATAGAAGTATCATATTTTATAACATTTGTACGGGAGCCTAGCGCCTCTGCGATGATCTCATAATGAGTCGTCGTGAGCTGACGTCATCTTGTGTGCTCCCGTCAATTCATTTATCTCCACTTTTTCAGTCAAGTCTAAGTATGTGCCCCGTCCCGTCCGTCTGAGTGATGGTTGGATTTGGATGGTCTCTGCGAAGTCTGTATAACTGCATTGCAACTTTTCTATTATTTCATATCTGAAGCTCAAGCCTGACTCTAGTTAAGTTAGGGGTCAGACCTAATTACTAATTATCTGTCTTACTAATGTGGACCTTTTAAATTTGAGTTTATATCTTAGTTATCGTTATTTAGCTAGGCATTAGAGTGCTCCTTCTTTACACTCTTCTCCTCGAAAGCTACTGCCAGATTGAACTCACAAACATAACATAATATAGGTTTTAAAAGTGACATTAACACAATCATACCGAGTGTTATTCCTGCAACTTAACTTCGTGTACCGTTTACATTTTAATACCCTTTTCGGTTTTCGGCCAGCGGTTCTCCGATTCCAGAATTTTACTCAATTATATTATAATTCTCCGTACATTATATACATAAACTCTGTGTCCTTTTCGGAGAATTGTAAAACCAATTCGTAATTATTGTGATTTTGTGATCCAACACTTCCAGAACTAGCTAAACGTAAATTATTTGCAGTTTATTGCTGACTCACTTTGTGTTTTAGTTGGATTTTTAACTTTTTCGTTAGTGGAAGAGAGGCAAGCAGTTACTTCATATAAGCAGAGAAGATTGTTAGGTCATTGCCATTACGCTAATAGCCAGTCTTTGTAAATTGTAATTGCCAATAGGCAAGGCAAAGGCTAAATAAACATTTGAACCTTAACCTGTTGACATTTAAACACTACAACTCCAAATTAATTAACTTATAGATATTTGTATATTGTAATTCAGTTCAAAAGTCCTAACTTCTTTACATACCATAAATAAGGAATCTTAATCATTTTAGAACAATAACTTGTAACAATTTAACGATACAAAAGTCGAAGGACATTTAAAAGTTGTAAAGATGGAGTATATCTGCACAGGACAATCTGACATCAATATTGTACAATCGGTTTAATTAAGCCATCTTTGTAATACTTAACTTTGAAAATAATAGGTAGTGCCAGTTAGTTATTTAACCTTAGTCGGCTATTTTAGTATTCCAGAAGAAATTGTAATTGAGATTTCTAGTCGTTTGATTGAACGAAAAGGGTAAAGTCAGTGTGTACGTTGTGCACAACGAAAAAGAGTGATTAATTTAATATTTTGCTTAGTTTGATAACATAAGTAATAGAAAAGTGAAACTATAGCTTAGTAACAATTGTTAAAGCTAAAATAAGTAGCTAAAGTTAGAGTTGAAGTGTCGATGTGAAATTAGCCAACGATAAAGTTACCAATTTAATTGATTAAGCTATTCAACTGTGAAAAGCACATTTGTAACATTTGAGAGGATAGAATTCATATTAAGCAACATATATTGACATTGAATGTCACTTTGCCATTTATTCTGACGCTAACTGAAAGGATCACCCGCTCAGCTGCGTGATAACGCATTATTTGTACCTACTCTGCAAGCTACTACTACGCGATAATTCTAATAGTTTGGTGAACTTCGTGGATCTCGGTTGATAACAGTCTACGAAAAAGGAAATCAAGCAAGAAACTCAACGAGATTCCTTATCATACTCAATCTTCAAAAAAATTCCGTCGAGGAACAACGCAAGAAACTATTACTGACGTTAAATCGTCCTTTCCATTTCGTCGAGAAATCGTTGAAGGGTTTTATTCAAGATGACAGAGTACAAGTTGGTGGTTGTAGGGGGTAAGCTTAATTACTAACTAATTAAATTACATTTATTTACATAAAAATCTAAAATACCTAAACGCTATCGTAGGAAGATTGTATTTTTTTAATTCAATTGTAAAATGCGACCTTTGGAGCTCATATAAAGCACATTAAGATTAACTGTGTGTAAATATGCTTATGTTATAGCAATAAGACGTAAAATGAGTCTAAATGTGTGAATTGGCTATAATAAATAATATAATGATAATTTTCTTCATTTTACAGCTGGAGGTGTTGGCAAAAGTGCCTTGACTATTCAGCTCATCCAAAATCAGTAAGTTTTATATTCTAAATTGATGCATGCCCAAGCTTTGAACCATTTTTACGCTCATATGGACGTATTTTTTAACCTTGCAATTTGCAATAAAATTAATTTCAGTTTTGTGGACGAGTACGATCCAACAATAGAAGACTCATATAGGAAACAAGTGGTGATTGACGGGGAAACTTGTTTACTAGATATTTTGGACACGGCAGGACAAGAAGAATACAGGTTGGCTTTCTTTTTCATTTGTTTTCGTAGAAAATCAATTCTTACTCACATTAAATAAAACTGCCATAATTGGCAAGTATGATATTATGATATGATAGTTATGACATAAACCACTTATTATGTATGCACAAATTGTTGTGTATTATGTATGTCCAAGTGAGTTCCTATTGCCTACAAATACGTAGCCTAAATTTGAATACATAAAGACGTTTTGATAATTCTTTTAGTGCCATGAGAGATCAGTATATGCGAACTGGGGAGGGATTTCTTCTTGTATTTGCTGTAAATAACTCCAAGTCCTTTGAAGACATAAGTATGTATAGGGAACAAATTAAACGTGTCAAAGATGCTGATGATGTCCCTATGGTCTGTAAGTACCTTATGAAGCATTTTCTTTAGTTTGGTGTATTTAATTTTAATTTAGTAATAAGACTTATAACTTATGTTGGGCATATGAATATTTTGTCTTTTACTTTCAGTGGTGGGTAACAAGTGCGATTTGCAAACGAGAACGGTACGGATGTCAGAAGCGAGAGAGGTTGCTAGACAGTATGGTATCCCTTTCGTCGAAACATCCGCCAAGACGCGAATGGGCGTTGATGAGGCATTCTATACTCTTGTTAGAGAAATCAGAAAAGACGTAAGAAATTTTTCTTTAATATAAATAAATATTATATTGTTTTGTGCTTCTACCCGTAATTTATATACTTCACAATGTCTCCTGGAGACTTAAGTTTTCTAGATAATCTTTCCACCGTTTTGTCCCCTACCCCTTTACAAATTATTTGTTATTTTCTGAATCGTTTGAGTATACTTACATGCATACCGAATGCTACCTTCCCTTCCCAATCTTTCAATTAGCCTTGATGCGATTTTTTATGTTTACTGTTTACCATTTACAGAAAGAAAAACGGGGTAAAGACAAGAAGAAACCTGGTAGCGGAAGGCCAGGGCGGTGGAAGTGTGCGATTCTCTAATAATATTACTATTAACCTAATCACTACAGCGTCTTAATGTTCATGTAAAAATTAATACTACATTACAAATAATTATAACTGAAACAATATACCTTTACTACCCAATTACCCAACCACCAGCCCAACTAGAAATCAAATACCATAATTAATTGCCCCATCCTCCAATTCCACCTCCAACCAACTTAGCCTATCCTGTCTGATTCCTTATCCCGGACCTGATGAGAAGTCGTCATACTGAATTGTGCAACATTTCCTGATAATCCTGCAAAGCAAAGCATCAAATAAGTATTTGTAATCAAATCATTACACTATTACATATGGAAATATTATATACAATAGGAATCGGTTAAAGTACGTCATAATATAATCATTACAAATATAGTAGGTTAGATAATAATATGATTTACTTTGACATTCGCCAAGCCACGCTAGAGCCAGCCCAATTCAATCCAAACAAACCAAGTCCAGGTCTATATAATATGTATCAATATCAATCACACCTGTTTCTTTTCTCCTGACGTCATCTATTCATAATAATATACTTAATCCAATTATTTTTGAGCTGAATTCTGTCTGTCAATTATAGAGACGTTAGAAACTTCCTGTTTTCCACGAAGTAGAGCTCTCTGTTTTGATAACTTGATTTCCTGTCAACTTGAACCGAACCAAAACCAAACGAAACCAGACCACCTCACCTGTACTGTACTACTGTACTTTAGTTTCAATTACCTTACCTTACACCACTTCACATCCTTACCCACATCTTTTACCAATCCCATCCAAATCCAATAACAAAAGAAAATTCTCTTGTGTCATATAATTTTGTTTGGGTCTTGTCTAAGAAAGACGTATTATTTATTAAGTAATAATAGTGAAAGAGTAACCAAACGAACCAGGCCAGACAAAACAAAACAGCAGAAAAGAAAGAGATACATACGTACACCTTTATACCTTCCTACTTCACTTCTCTCTAATAATTATTATTGATTTGTTATTCTTTTCTGTTAATTCAATTGAATTTATAGTCTGACTGATGATTTTTATGGAATAATTATGTAACTCTAAAGTTTAGAGTCTAAACTGTAACTAATTGTTTAGTTAATCAATATTGTTAAAGTATAATCTAATGTAGCTCTATGTATTACTTATGTTTAGTCTTAGTTTCCCTACCTTCGTAGATTTGGTAATGGTAATACATAAAATGTATTAAACATATAGGTTATTACAATATTTACAATGTTACAAAAATATATAAATAACTGCTGTCTTTGCTACAGTTAAAATGTATAATGTGAACATGATTATTCATTTGGATGAAATGCTAAGTAGTTATGGTACAAAAGGTACTTTTCTTAAGAACTCCAGAGCAAGAACAACTTACTTTAACTTGAAACTTGTCTGTACCTTAAAATCTAACTCTTAAAAGTGACATGGCATGGCATCGCATCAGCATCAGGTTAACAATTAGAAAGAGTTTTAGATACTCGTGCTCCTGCTAACAGTGCTACATTACACTTAAACATTATTATCCTAATTAATCTGTCAATACCTTATACCCACCTAATTCCGTGTAAAATGTAAATGTAACTACGTATTACATAATACAACACAACACACCAACTTAAAAGATTCGAGTTTCTATTTATAATCTTAAAGAATCCATTTCCGGCCTTAAATCTTCTCTTTAACCATCTTGTGCTATCAGTATATAGATTAATACTCAAAATCAACAAATGAATCCAAAATGAGACATTGGCTTTATACGATGTATGTCTAATGAGTGTTCATTCTGTTTTTGTTATCTCTCTTTAAATAGCTAATTAACTGTAGAAACGTACATTTATACATATAAGGATAAATATATACATACATACGTACATATTATGTATTTAAGTGCATCATAATGATGGATGTACTGTACAATACTTGCTATAGGTGGAAATAAAATAATTATGTAATTACATATTAAAATAGTTTTTATTAATTTGCTATAGTTTGATCTAATGTAACTTTTGCGAGCTATTAGTTGACGATTCAATTTGTAAACAAGTGTGAAAAATAAAAATAGCCAATTCAACTACCTAAAATATAAATACGAAACTTTAAAAGAATCGCACCTTTGTAATATTTTATGGAAAATATTTATATGCATCCTAAGTCGAAAGATATTTTTAAGGCTACATTGCATTGCACTGCATAGAAAATAGCGTTTTCCTCGCATGAATAATAGGTGTCGATTACTGAAAGGGTAAATGGCTAATGCTTCTGCTAATTTCAATGAATCACTAATTGAATGGCCTATTAGTATGAATTTATGTATAAATTTTATAAGTAGATTTAGATATCTCGATATCTGTAATTCTATGAACTATAAAGTCATCCTTGTAAATGAACTCAAATTGCACACTGCCACTGCACTTCTATTATGTCACCTAATTTTGCTCATTTACCTGGATCCGTATGTGCAATAATATTATGTAACTTCCCAAAGGTTTAAAACGTATAGATAGAGAAACAGTTATAACAGTAATATTATGCGTGTATGTATGCTCCCACATTAGATAGGATAGGAATGGGAATGGCATACATTTAGGCATATTATGATTTTAATTATTAAGTTAGATTTATTGAGTATAGTAATTTTAAGCTTTTAATTTCTATAAACAGTTCCATCCAATTTCAATTTATTACTTTTAGGTGCAGGGCAATTCTTCAAGTGTTCTCTCTTACAAAATGAGTGCACAACATTTTAGCTGTTATAGTATAGTTTTCTTTCATTGTTTTTATTATAATATTTATTTCGTTACAATTCGTCGTGTGTCGAACTTGGTTCTGGCTTTTGGCAAGCGGCCGGGGATGTAAAGTCAAACAAATATTCACATCTTGAGGGCTCTGAAACTCCGACCAGGCGATTTTCAATGCCGCATGTAATACTCACCTGCAAAACAGATAGAGAAACATTCATTATCATATTTTGGCATTCCTAACACACGTATGCAAAATTATCTTACTAAACCGCGAGCTAGATAACAAAATAACAAGTACCTTGCAGTACTTGCTGCAGCTTTATATACATAGAAATAGCTATAAACGTGTTCACATTTTGTCGTTTGTGCCATGTATGCTAAAATACATACTCATCCGCAAAGCATTCATATTCCTATGATTATGTATTCACATAATCACGAAGTAATTGAACTTTACGCAAAATACTTTTCATTCCTAAGGCAAGCAGCCTTAGGAATACTTTCAGTAATAAAAATTAATTATCATAATTACACGTGATATAATTGTGCAATTAGTCGGCGACAAATTGTCGATGCTTTTGATTCCATGCAGTGGATAATCAATAATATACAGACAATGAGACAATATAATATACATATATAATGAATGATGCCCATAGAATAATAGAGAACACAACACGAATACACAGTGAAGAGTGAAGTGTATACATTTCAACCTTATTGCATATATGTAAGTAAAGCTTATTCTATGTATAACTAAACATGAGCATTTGGATTAGTTTAGTTAAATAACAAAATTACCTTGGCCGATCTAGTGGGTCCATTCCAACAGGACTGTCCCTTATCGTAAAGCATGCTTGAGTATTTGTTACTTTCTTCTCCACTCCAGGAACCCCATTTTCCTAGTTTCACTTCCCCACCACCATTCTTTCCTCGTTGATTGGCCTGAAAACAATTATTCACGATATAGAGTATTCACTACTTTATTAATTTTTGGCCTGATACATCTACATTTTAAATTAAAAGCAATAGTATTTGATGTTTTGTCTATGATATCCAATATGGGGATAACATACCGATTTGTAGGGACAGAGAGTGTACACATATTCTCTATCTTCGAAATCATAGCACTGTCCATACATAGCAGCATATCTTTCATCCTCTCCAAAATCCAAATTCAAAGCTTCATTGACTTCTTCTAATTTCTTTTCCCACTCTTTGACAGCGCTTTCCGCTTCCCTGAACTCAGAACGTGCTTTGTCCGCTTCTGCTATTAAAGCTCGAGTAGCCTCATCGTATTTCTGATCTGGCTCTTTTGTATCATCCTCTTCGGAGCCAATAATCTCCGCCGAAGACTCTGATTCTCCATCGACATGCAAATCAGATTTAGTATCATCCTCGGCAAATTTGGCATTTTCCAAATCTTCTTCTAGCTCATCGTCTTCATAGGTCGGGCGTTCCGTTGTCACAACATTAGGATACATTTCATCAGCAACTACCCCTTGATCTGACGGCTGTTCTGTTCCTTCTTCTTCTTGATGTGTTTCTGGAGGTAAGAACATGCCTTGATCCATCAGGAAAAACGGTTTCGCTAAAAGCCAACCAGTCTTTAGGAAATCTTCTTTGGACATTTCTTCTTCCATGTTAAGAAAGAATAAAGCTTCTTCGTCGGAAACTTCTCCGTCTTTGTTCTTATCAAAGGTTTGACGAGATTTGATTTCTTCCATTGAAATTTTTTCATCTCCATTAGAATCTATCAAATTGAATAAATTCTCGGCTTCATTATCGTTGCTTTTTTGCTCTTCTTCCTTCCGCTTCTTTCTTTTTTCTTCTTCAATCTGATGATATCTATCTAAAGCTTCTTTTTCAGGGAGCTCCGCTACTTCTTTGATCCTCTGTTTGTCTTCCTTGATCATATCAGCTTGCTGTCTTTCCAATTCGTACATACTTTTTTCTTCTTCCTTCTCTCTTCGCAAATCTTTACCCTTTTGACTCATTTCTAAACGCTTAGCGTATCCATCACGAGCTAAGCGAACCTGTCTTTCTGCCTCTTCTCGGGCAGCTCTACCTAAATCATCACATGTATTTCCGCAAACCCCTTCAAACTCATCAGTACCGTCACAACAGTCACAGATTTGGTCATTGACTCTTGAACTTGGGATATTTAGTGAAATGTGGCCGGCATTCAGACAGTAGAAAGAACCTCTGGAACACGCCGCGGTCCCTGCACAAAAAATTTTATTAGCAAATAAGCAGAAACTTCTTTCCATAAAGCTAAACGCAGAGACGTAATAATATTCAATATTAAAATAGAAATTAACCTGGCTCGTCGCTTCCGTCCAGGCAATCGCAGTAATCATCGTTAACAAATGCAAATGGAATGAGTTTTGAACCATCGAGACAGCTAAAATCCTTTTGCGGATCATACAAAGCTGCTCCTACAACACACAATGGAACAAAATTAATTATCCACTCAATACGCACACATTTTTCTTTTACCATAAATAATGCACAAGTATATAATAGCAATAGCGGAAAGCAGAGCTATGATGACAATGACAATTTATTACTGTTTATTCTTACGAGATAATTGCACCCCTCTAGGAGTGAGACTGTCAGCAGATATCACGAACCGGTGGAATAAAACAGAAAAAAGTACAAGAAACGATATGCTACTGCTGAATGGTATCCGGCGATTGAGTAACTTCATTGGTTTACTTAAAGAGATTAAAGATGTATCCTCTGACGAAAAATACATCGTTTACGTTGGTATCTGGAAAAAACAAAAATATTTAAATAGGAAACCTTGTTAGATTTGGAAATGGTCAATAAACTTGGCCCCTAAAGCAACAGTTCCATAAAACCTACATACACACAAACTCACACAATAACACCTGGAACAAAAAAACAGCAGAACTGTCAACGGCCCGGCCCGGAAGTGGTAAAGCTAAGCGAAATGGGAAAGTAAATTGCTGTTGTGTTCTTAAATTGGAAAAAAATACTTATACGCTTACCGTCAACGTTAAATGCAGACAGTTAGTTACGTTATAAATAAAACGGCAAAGCCGTAAATTGATCAGTACTAAAGCTTATGAAGTTGCTTAATTACAAGACAGTATACAACAGTTTAGACAGGCAATCAATTCACCATGAACTTTTAGCGAACAACTTACAAAAATATATTTTACAGCTCGATTCAGAGATATTTTTCGATTTATCCAGTCTGTCTGTAACGCTGTTACTGAACTCCAAATTAACAGAGTATTTAACTGTAGTACTGACTTACTGACTGGATGGAACTGCTGTATCTTGGATTATGCTTATTCACTTTTTAAGCCAACATAACAAATGAGTTGTCTTATTTTTTAACTTGACGTGGGAAACTCGTTCACGTTTCTAGATGGCATCCTTGAGTTCCTCTTCATCACGGCAAAATGTAAATCTCTCATACGAGAAGCTCAATTTACCTGTGTAGTTTTAGGTACGAGTAAATTAGTGTAGTAGTTCACCTGCAGTTCTGGATTGACACTGGAATTTCAAGAGACCGAGTACGAGTTTCAGAAAAGTGAGCGACTAATGGCCAAAGTTTTATCCGGTTCTTCATAAAATATTCATCAAATACATCTATCATTTAGATTCATTTGAATTATACGCAAACGCAAGTACGCGATCCTTGCTGGAGCAGTGGAACTGGCGGAACTGGAATCTTTTTCTTGACCTGGAAATTGGAAATACAAGAATTTATTAAAGGTAATAATTTAATCGTATTAATCTTTCTAATCCGCTCCCGTCGTTCCGTAGGCCATATTATGTAAAATAAAGTATAAAAATAAATTCCTTTATATACCTGGAGGCTGGAGGATTGTCTGGGAAAGAAAAACAGTGTAATGTTGTTGGAAGATTTTTGTCAGCTGATCGGAGATCCAAAACAATAGACTTAAGTAGACACTGGACTGACACTCACTGCCACTGCTCATAGATATTATATTCAAAATATATTTAATCAGTTGCTCATCTCAAATTAAATATATTAATTTGGTTATAATTGTTAACTATTAACAGATTTCTGGATACAATAGTAGGAATCAGGAAGGAAATAGGGATTTACTTCCTTGTCTTGAGTTTTGAAATACGTGACAGACTCATCTTTACGCTTCTTCAAAAGAATAAAATCAAGAGATCAAGCAATCAAGCTGGAAGCTACCAAGATGTCCGTAACTGAAAATCCAGTTAATTCACGGCGAAAAATATTGTACCACTTTGTAGCTCTGGCTGTACAGGAAGCTGGGTACAATCAAGCAGATAAAGTAGCTTTGGAATCCCTTACAGAAATGCTGCAGAGTCGTAAGTGATATTTAAATTGAGAAGTTTTCTACCATACATTTTTAATTCGATTAAAAGAAAGCAAAAGCTTCTTATAGTATAGTAGTTTAAAAGATTAAAGTCGTATTATTAACCTAAATGCGTTTGCAGTTCTAATAGAAATGGGCAGATCGACGAGAATGTTTACAGAATTGGCCGGAAGGGTAGAACCAAACACTGGTGACCTTGTATTAGCAATGACGGATATGGGAGTGAAAATTCAACCAGCTTCCCTTCGTAATTATTCTCGAAGGCATACCAGGGCTATTATTCCAGCTCCAAGTGCATTGCCACCACCCAAAACTCCTACAATTTTATCTGCTGGAAAACGTCGGGCACTGCCATCATACATTCCAGATTACTTTCCCCCGATGCCTGATCCTCATGCTTACATTCGCACTCCGGTATAAATATTCTGTTTTTTTCAATCAAGTTTAACATTGGAAACATGTTTTCGAAAATGTCAACTAACCTTTTTACTTGTTTTTGTTAACAGACACACAAGCAGCCTTTGACAGACTATGCCGCATGCCGTGAGAAAACATCACAACAGAAGAGAGACCTAGAAAGATCCTTGAGCAAGTTCTATGCCAGAACATCCCCTTGTTTTAACCTTTTCCCTGAAATCACATTGTTCCCACTTATTGCCCCCAAACCAATAGCGTATTTAGATCCCTTGGTTCCACGAGATCAGATCTTTGAAGAAGGAGAAGGTGACGCTCCACTAAATCATATCAAAAAGGAGAAACCCGCCGAACCTAAACTTAACGACGATACAGAAGATGAAAGCGGCAATGAAAATAGTCAAGATGCTTCATCGGCTATGAATACAAGTTGGGAACTTATAGATAACCCTTTCCTTCGTCCCGTAAAAATGTTTACAAAACCAGCAACAAAGAAGTAAATTTAAGTTTACTAAACTATTTACTACATCGTACGCAACTATTTATTCCCATTACAGTATTTTTCTGAAGCTAGCTGATTTTGTCTAATATATAATGAATTATGATTGTTACCTTGTAGTGTAACAAGTGTGGTCGATATCGGGATGATTCGGGTGATCTATTGTAATAATTTACTTAATATGAGGATTATATTTGTTTTATTTGTCAATATGTCCATTTTTACTCGTAAACATTATTTATCTACCACAGTATACAATTTTGCCAAACACATACATAGATAAAATGTGTTTCAGTTTCGGTAAAATATTACGATTGTAGTAACAATTTTGTACTTAAAGAGTGCGTTAGTACGAAATCAAAAATCTAAACTAAATTATATCTTTAAGTGATACTACGCATTGACTTTGCTGTGGAAGATATTATGTAGTATATACATGTAATAATATGATAACTTGTATTTAAGTATGTGCTTAGCTAACGTAAGTTAATTTAGTTTATAGTGAGTTTTATACGGAAACCAATGCACCCAGTAAAATTTTGTAATAAAGAAAATGAGACATTTTTCTACAATTGTAATTTAATAAATTTGTATATGCTGATACTGTACAATGTAAGTAAACTAAAGTTTAGTGGTAGTCATCTGGAGGGAAAAAATTAGATAGAATAACCGCTGCAATATTTAGTGGGCAAAATGCAGCATATTTATCGCATTGTCCAGTTTCTTGCCCAATTGTTTCTGCTGCAAGATACGGCAGGTAACAATCATCTTCAATCCCCAAGCTTGGTCTGTAAAATATCAATATGAACATTTTTATGACATATTATAGATATACATATAAATTCTGTGTAAGTTAGTTGAAAAATATTTTTACGTCAGCAGAAGATGAAGCAATTCGAAAACGATGTTTGTAGGTGGCAAAGGATAGTAAAATGAAATAGTTTGTGTTTCACAAATTGCTCTTAACAGACACATGTGAGAAATTAAAGGGGACATTTCCAAAACACTTGCAGCATAGCTCTCCAGTTTCTCGTAGAGAAAACATCTATAATAAGTAAAATATAATTGTTAATTCCTATACAACTTGGGAAATGTCAATCATACTGTATATAAGGAAATATGGACTTTAATTAATTTGAAGTCGTTTTTATACATGTAATAAATTATACTAACTATAATTATACCTTTCATATCCCACAAAAGACTTTTTGTCCGAATCTCCGTCATCTATAATGTAGAATGATCCATTGTGAGCTGCTTCGAGGAATTTGTTCAATGACACTGTAAAGAAATAAGTATAATTTGCAATGAACTAGAACCCAAATGATAAAATCCCCTTAATTACCCTGCTTTACATGCAATTTTCCTACAAATGCCTACAAACAAAAAGTGTAACAGTTGAACAAAGTAAATAAACATGAATTATCTTACTCCAAATAGGCACCTCAACTACGGCATCGATAAGAATTCCATCGACATCATAAAAGAATCCTGGCGCAATATCCGGTCTACTGACTTGTGTCGTTAGACTCAAAGTAGTGCCAGCCGGTACAGTAATCTTCCTCTGGAACCAAGTATGCTTATTCTTATCATAATGATGGTGGTGATCCTCATCATCATGACTGTGGTTATGATTATGATTATGTCTTAATTGGTCATCTTTATTACTCCTATCCTCTGTGAACTTGTCGTGGTCCTCATTTTCTTCTGAAATGATTTCATTCTGTTCTGTGTCAAAGCTTTCGGCTCTGAAATGATTATCGTCATTATCTAATAAAAAGTCTGTCGTATCCAACTCGAAGTTATCTTCTTCGTCATAATTCTCGTAAAACTGACAATTTCCCTCGTGTACTACAATCACTATCTGTATAATTAGAAATTGCGCAACAATGAGAGTCATAAATAGCGACGAGATTGAAAATCTCCGAGTTGCATTCTCACGAAATGTGTCCGTTGTCGTTGCCATGTATTGTAGTTGTAGTTCAGAGGTTGCGATTGCAATTGTTGTAATTGTAAGTACATAACATTATTCCTGAATAGGTACCTTAAGAACTATTAGTAAGGTACCTAAGAAGGCGTTCACTTTACATAGATAAGTGAAGTACATATAGATTTAAGCAAGGATATCAACCCAACTCGTGGTTTGACATTTGCTCTACATTACAACATCACAGGAAAACTTCCTCTTCCTTCCTTCATACCATAAAACTATTTCCTTTCTAACTTTTTACAAGCTGAGACACATAATTTACTTGGAATGGATTGGAATCACTTCTTCTGTTCTTTCTGGTTATGATACCGCAAAGTTGTTACATGCACCTTATATGTGCCTTGTATTTCAATGTGATAACTAACTATAAGCAATCACACAAATTGTGTACCTTGTGCTATTGCTAATTGAAAGATTAATTACCATTATACACGTTTATAGGTAACTGCAGAACGACTTTATTAGCACTTGCTACTGGTTTCTATTCACATACCTATAAGTCTCTAATACGTTTGTTTGCAAAATCAGTAATTCTCAGGGATGAATGAAATATGCAATTATTTTATTACATCTTTTACACTATTGCATATTTCCATGTAACTGTTGTATTACGTAATTTCCAAATACATCAGGTTAGTAATGTTGGTTTTACCTTAACACTTCTTGTTTTGTACTAGATTCTTCCGAGCATCATGTAGTAAAATAGTTTGGCAAGTATATTTCTATAAGTATATTTATATAGTGATGGTAATGTATTTTCCACGTCTGCATACCCATTTAAGATCCACGTATTTAATTACTAGCACTTTTTAATTCACATTTACATGCTGGCTCCAAGTATTTAGGTGTCCGTGTCAATTTTGTGAAAACTCCTCAATTTGCCATTTAGAGATTTTGCTGTTACATGTCTTATTAAAACATTATAAGTACACGGTAATAGTACCCCAGTCACAGTGTTAAGTTGAAGAACTGATACTTCGTATTGCTTCCCTGTTTTAATGTAAATGTTATTGTTGTGTTATGTATTGAAAAATTGAAAGAAGGAAAAGAAAGTGAATGAAATAGTTAAAGTTAAGATTGATGACATGCAGTTAATGTTAAACTGACTCTCGATGTCGTTCCCATCTCGACTCAATTGCTAAATGAAAAGGTGAAGTTACGAACCGTATTGACTTGAGATTTGAGACAAGACTGATGATTAGAGTATCACATCACTAGGACCTCTACTGATCACTTTTTCGTGACTGGCTTAACATGAGAAATATTTGTCTTGTCATTTACAGATACAATATACAATATACATAGTACAATACATAAATTAAAAGATTAATATCTTACGTGCCTTACTGAAAGTGATAAATGTTAAACCTTACACATGCATAGCTGCATAAACAATGTAACACTATCAACTCTAACTCACAATCAGTATCAACATGCTTCCCTAAGCCATATATTACCTTACAATTTTTGTCCGTGTATTTATAATATGAGACAATCTACTAATTTACTATCACAAACATTGGTAAACGAAACGCAGTACTAAAATCTTGACATTAGTACACTTTTGTTAGTTATGAGCCCTTGACACATTGTATTATGCCAAGTAGCTAACCCTAATATATAGTTTATATTGATGGAGTATCTAGAATGAAAGATTGGATGGTACGTATAAATCACTAAACACACTTACCTGTCAGAAATAGCTTGTTACATCCTATTAGGGACGATGGCAGGTCACTGTATCTTGGGGAAATCCCGAAAAGTATGGACAAAGATACTATATTGACTGTAAACGACTATCATTGTGATATTATCTTGTTCTATCTGTATAACATATGATTGCATGCAATTTTAGAACGTATATGCTTTGGAATAGCATTACTTGAATCCAGTAAAGTTGCTCTAATAAGAAAGCCATCGATGTTCTCGTAGGAAGTATTAATGAAACTCCTCCATATTTATTATTATCAGCTATAGCTCTAGCTATTATGTGTATATTGTAATAGTAGCGACTAAAGTATGTGTGCTTAACTAAATGCCTTCAAACTAAGTGCAAGTGTAAGTATGGAGTTAATGACGCGAGTCCAAGTCTCATCAACGGGATCTTTGTCCTTTTATTTATTTTGTTTTGTTTATGGGTACATCATTTTCCATTACAAACACAATGTACATATTTAACATACATTTATTTTGTATCTAAAATACTTCCACATACATTTACACTCATTCACATACTACTTTAATATTGCCACATATAAAATAATGTACCTACTTAACCTTACTTACACAGCTACTTATTTACTAACGTACTTACTTACTCCTCTTCTCTCCACATTCATTTAACAAAACATTCACATTTAAGCATTCATTCATTTAAGTTCCATCCTTTCTTGATGAGCATAGTGTCACGTCATAGTCATAATGTACTTATCATTACCAACCAAGTAAAGTACAATAATGCAATGTACAGTACAGGTATGTTTCGTAGCCCGTAGAAAAACAGTAAATAAGTATACATATGTACTTACGCTACGTAACGTACGCATACCTAACTATTAGTCTACCTATACAATAGACACAACAAAATAACTAACATAACGCAACGACTCACTCTAATAGATACTTAATTGTTGGTTAGTTAGCAAAGTACAGTACATTACAGTTCACCAACAATGTTAAAATAATGGAAGTACAATTACAATACAATACAGTACACACGGTCATACAATCAAATCAATGGAACTCACACTTTCAAAAATAATATTAACAAATCCATTCAATACATACAATTAATAATTATAATTTCAATAGCTATAATTAGTTAAGTTTTTAATTTAGCGTTGTCTTTGCTTATACAAGTAAATAGTACACATTATCGTGGAGATAAGTAAAGGATAAATTGATACATTTACTACCTGTATAAAGATTAATAATAATCTAAGACCTACCTTTGCATGGAAAATAGAGACTACCACTTAGACAGTTGGGTTTTTGTGTGTATACTTAAAATATTGTATGTAGGCACTTGGTCAAGATATAAAAGTATAAAAATACATATAAAATACGTATTTCTAAGTGGATGGAGATGGACATACTGCATAGACGAGGGTATTAAATGTACACATTAATGGCTAGCGCAACAAAATAGTTTAACGTTGAACTTCTGACCATTACAATTATTTCCGTATAAACAATTAAGTTGTGCGAATCATTTTCATTTTCTCTTGTAAGTATTGAATTAAAGGCAGGAGATGCATAACGCTATAGAACATACACATCTTTATCTTTATGTATCACTGACGGGACCGTGTATTATTACAAAGTTGATCTTTTCAGTCGATAGTTGGTAGTAATTGACTGTTCATTTCTGTATAGCATAAAATAAGTGCAATAATAATAAAATTTGCTTGTAATGTACGTATTTACGTACTATAGAATGAGTAAACAGAAATGAAAAGTTTGTCTTGTCTTGCCTTACCGTTTACGATACGATTAAATAGTTATAGGCAGGCTATATAGGTATGTTATGAATATGTCGTACGCAGGAATGCGGCATAATATAATACAAATTATAATTGCGTTGATGTTGTTAAGGATTATTGGTTTGGAATTGGAAAGAGTGATGTGATAAGGATGAATCATGTGATGAAAAAATAATTTTCTATTAGATTCACCTTTACAATCACAAATTATATCGCAATTATAAAACGTGTCTTGTCTCGTAGTTTTATGCTTAACTTAAGATCTTTCTCATGCGCTCACTTTCATTTAAATAGCTTATGTAGGTACTACTTAAGTAGAGTATTGATTGAGTGGAGAGAAGAATATGTAGTTAAGAGTTGACTGATATGATTTTCTCTGGTTTGATGTTCTGTTGTCAAGTTCAAGTGTATTGTATTGTTGGGAATAGTAAAGTGAAGCCAAGCAATTTGAGATAAGGATAATTAATATATCTTTGTAATGTAAGGAAATGAACAACCATTTATAATGTATTATTTAAGTAAACTGAACTGAGCTATTATATGTATATCGTACGTGTTTTGCTTTGCTGGCTTTTCGAAGGATAGAAAACAGTAGTCCACATTACATACATTCTATACATTGTTGTAAGTAAGCTTATAACTTACATTATATTTATTAGCAGTACATAAAATAAAACGAGTAAAAATAATGACCATTTACAAATATATATGGACTACTCACCATTTTTAACTAATATATTGTATATTGCTAGTCAAGATATTATATTTAAGCATAATATTATCTTGGTTTACCATTTACAGTTAAGTGCATGCATTACAGTCGATTCTTTCTTTGCTACATTTATTTTAACATTTAAGAGAAGATTTAGTTTACTAGGATGTGGATTGTGAAGAAGAAGACGATGAGGTGATGGAGTGGGGAACGATGGGGAAGATATTCTCAAGTGGCAAACTAGGATCTTCTGTGGCCATTGTAAATAAACTACTACTGGACTTAGAATTACTACTGCTAGTTGTTGTTGGCCTCTTCAGAAATTTTGAAAGATTTGTGGCGCTGGAAACGTAACGAGGGGAGGATGAATCAGATTCTGGGGAAGAAGTTGATGTGGCTGCTTGGGATTGATGGGAAATTCGTTTCTTTTGAGAATTTCCTCCGAGTTGGGGTCGCAATTTGCTTGAAGGCTTTGATGATGCGGATGATGAACTCGAGCTGACTGTTGTAGTTTCTTTAACAATTGGAGTTTGATTTTGATTCTTATCTTGATTCTCGCTTTGATTCTTGTTTTGACTTGGTCTTTCTGAAGGTCGGGTACTGGGGTTAGGATCTGATGGGTCCGGGATGTATTTAATCTCCATTACTGGTGTCCAGTGTTGCATTGTTGATTGTTTGACTGAATGTGTTGAGTGAACACTTTCTTCTTTGTGTTCGTCGTAAGCATCTTCTTCGTAGGCGTCTGGCTTTGTCTCCTCTTTCTCTTCGTCATCATCTTCCAAGCTCTCGAAAATTGGCATGGATGATTTAGGAGGCTGAGAAGATGACTCTGCGTAGTGGTTAGCTCCGAAGAGGTTCTTCGGTGGGATTTTGATTCCCAGGATTGATCTGGCTTCTTCGGAGGTAGCTTCTGATGTGTTTCGAACATTAAGATTCAAATAGTTATTTGAGTGGAATTTTACGGGGTGATGATTTGAATTTGCGTAGTCCTCGTCGCCTTCCCTATCTTCGTATTCCTTGAGGTCGTTCTGATCTTTTTCAGGAGCACTTTCTTTGGGTACCTCTCTTTTGTTATTAAGCTGTTCTGTATTTTCATTATAATCTTGCTCTTCCTGTTGTTGTTGAAGTTTCTGTTGCTTTCTTACTCTCGTCACACGGCGAACAACTGGAGAGTCACCACCGTCTTCGTCGGCTACTCCTTGGTTCCTGTTAGCAATTTTCCTTCTGCGTTCTTGGAGGGCTTTAAGACGATCTGAGGCAGAACCAGGTGGAATTCTACGTGCGGGCTTTCTATTCATAACTACATCTTTAGGCGACAAGAGAATATTGGCAGGCAAAGCATCTTCAGATGCGGCTTCCTGTGGTTGCTGTGCTGGTCTCGCACGTTTTGGTTTCACACTTACTGGAAGGGGACTTGAAGAAGATTCTGTAGCCTGCTGCTTATTCGGTCTTGGACTCTTTGGTGGTCTGAATGTAGGTCTTGGTTTAGCACTTGGTGTGAATCGTGGTGTTTCTGCAGGTGAAACTTCTCCTGCAGGTGTTGAAACCGCAACTGGGACATCTTCTTCCCTGTAGCTACTGCTAAACCGTCCTGGAGCTCCGGTTGGTTTCCTGGAGATCTTCACAGATGACTGAGTTACAATGGAAACGGATTCCGAGTATTCCGGTTGCGGTGTTGTGGGTTGATCATTAATTCGTGGACGAACGCGTTTCAATTTCCTTGGTGGTTTTGGAATATTTTTAGGTTGCTCCTCTTCAACTTCATTTGGCTGAGTCGTTGTTTGGAATTTTGGCCTTGGTCTTGGTCTTCTCGATCTGAGGTTCACTAAAGGTTTGCCTGTAGTAGTGGATTGTTCTTCAGGTTGAGCAGTGCTGGACAAGAAATGAGGTTTCGGTAAACCAGAGCCAGTTGGTCCTAGATAATGATGATTTCCGCTATCAATTTCCTCTGAGACTTCTGTGTGAACTGAAATCACTTCTCCTTTCCTAAATGGAGGGGAAGACAAAGCTGTAGATTCCTCGACACGTTTCAATTGATTTGGTCTTGGTCGTCTTCGTTTTGGAGTATGAGATGATGTAGACTGTTCCGTAGTGGTCGTTGTAGTTGTATGATGTCTCTTCGGTGCTCTGAATCTTGACTGTCCATGCTCATCTTGGTTGCGAAGCGTTTCAACGTTGGCTTGACTTTCAGGGGAAGCAATTCGGTCTTGTTGTTGTTGAACTATTTAGAAGATAAACAAAACAAAAGCATTTTTAGTCTACTTCCTTATTACTGCATGCGTGGTTTGAGCCAGCGTAATTTTCCATTATTCCATTATTATCTATCACACACTTTTGCAATTCCGCTTTAATAAAAAACGGGGTAGCATTTATCTGCTAATAAAGATAAGCAAAGTAGAATCATTCTGTACATAAAAGTGTAGAACTTTGTTTCTAACTACGAGTATATTAAAGATTCTTATCTTCATAGTGTACTAAATACCTACTAATATCTATAGTAATACTTTTTAGTTTTCAAAGATTCACCTGCTATACTCTAGAGAACCTATTATAAGGTCGTTGCATACTATACATATATGCTAGGTAAAATGTAAGTGGTTGCAATTTTTCTATAGTAATTGATTAAAAGGGACATGAGAAATCTTAATGCGTATCATTTTCCATTTACAATGCACATAAACCTTTGGCTTGGTTCATATTATTCTACTAGTTTAGTTTACCTCTGTAATAAAGGCGAAGTATATCAGAACGCTAAATGCTTCAAACTTTAAACTGAGACTTAAACACATTTAACATGTAATCATAGCTAACTAAAGACTTTACCAAAGTACTTTAACTTAATTCATCTATAAACCGAACCAAATTGTATAGGTATACACATTTTGAGTTGGTAAGTTGGACTCGTGTTGGGGTTACTTCTCTACTAACTAAATATAACTAGGTATATGTACTAGAATAATATTAGATAAATTCTCTAACCATAAATACAAGTTATAAATAGAGTAGCAAGAATAAGGAAGATCGCTCACCGTGACCATAAGCTGAAGTAGTCGTTGTTGGCCTGTTGAGACGGAGTCTCGAGTTAGCGAAAGAACTTGTATGAGGAGCTTCGTGTTGATTTTGTAAATTATTTGGTCTTCGCTGATGCTGTTGATGATTAATGGCAGTTGTAACTTCAAAGATATTGTTAATGGGAATTAATGGGGGTGGAGCTCCATAAATGTGGTTCTGGGCAATAGTTTGTCCAGCATAAAGTCCCCCTTCCTTTGCCAACATTTTTCCTGCAACATACAAAGGCTTTCCGGTTTTCTTAGGTGGAGGGGACTCGGCAGTTGGTGGAGGAGCGATATTTTCTCTATATCTTTGATGATGGTTATTAGTTGGACGAGATTTTGATGTAGTTGAGAATGGGGGTAAAGCATTTGGTGCAGGGGATCCTTGGGAAATAAGAGGTCTTACTCGTCTTCCAGTTGGAGTTTCTGGTTCATCGTAATTATTTGGGCGAGACAGAGTGGGGGGCCTAGACTTTGTCGGTGGAGCATTGTAATCGTAAGTATCTTGAATATTTTGGTTTCTTAAGTCCTCGTAGTATTCCTGGCTTACATCTTCGTAAAAGGAAGGTTGAGTAGTTGTCCGAATTGGCTGAGCAGCAGGTGTGGTGGTGGTAAATCTGTTACTGGGACGGACTTTCGTCGGACGAGTTACAGATCTTCGTGGAATGGGAGTTGTAGTAGTGGGTGTAGTTGATGTGGTTGATGTAGTACCTCGAGTAATTGCGTGTTGTTGTTGGGGAACACGGGTTCTCGTCTGAGTGGTAGGTGTTGGACTTGGATTAGGATTTCGTCTGAATGTAGAATCGATTGGTTTTCGGGTTGGAGGAGAAGTTGTGGTTATCTCTTCATCTTTTGGTGTCCTATTGTCTTCTAATTCAGGGAAATGAGGGGGTAAAACGATATCTTCTTGAGGAACACGATTTTTCGGAACAAGTGTATTCACTGGTCGTAAACGAGATGGTGGGTGGAACGGATCTGGATTCAAGAATGGGTTAAGTTTCTGAATGAGAATTGGATCGGGATGATTTTGTTGGAAGAACTGTTGATGATTTGGATTTTCATCTTCATCTTCTTCATTATCCTTTACTGCTCCGAATTGATTTCTTTGTGGTTGGGGTCGTCTGAATTGAGGAGGGTTATAGTTATCTTCAAAGTTATCAATAAAGTTGGGAACTTGTGGTCGAATAGTTGTAGCAATTGATGAGGGTCTTCTGTGTCTATCGTCAATTGATGGTCTACTTGTCTGCTGGTTATTATTGTTATTGTTGTTATTATTATTATTAGAACCTCTGAAAGCTGCGGGAATTGCATTACTTTGATCTGGTGGAGGCTTCCTTTCCGAACTTGGAACAATTTCGACATTCGGTCTTGGAGTAGCAGTTGGCGATGCTCTTGGTCTTCCAGAATTAAATAACGATGGAGGGGGAGATTCAAATGGGTTATGATTTTGGAACGGTTTCAGATCCAAGTTTAATCTTGGGTCAAAATCAGTGTCGAAAAAGGTATTAAAATTAGGTATTTGCTGTCTCACTTGGGAATGAGGGGGTAATGTTGGCAAAAATGGTGTTTGGTGTCCCTGGTTCGGGTGGTTCGAGACCTGGGCTAATGGGGTTGGTAAAGCTGTTGAAGTACCCGTAGTAGGGTTACCTCTCGTTTTGCTGGGGGATGGGGTACTGCTCTGGAAAAGCTTGTTATTATTTCTATTACTATTTTTGTTCTTAACCTCAATTTCATCATCTTCATAATCCGCATCATCATAAACGTAAACATAAGGCTCTTCACTATTAGCACTGTTCGTATTAGCAATATTGTTATTGTTCGCAGGTCGGGATTGCTGTTGTTGTACTCCAGGAGCTTTGTAGTTCAAAATGGTCTTAGGTTCTCCTCTCACAACGGGTTTAAATGTATTTTCTGTAGTTGCAGTTCCAGAATGATCTACTTGGCTTGGGCGGAAATGATCTACATGATTTGGACCAGGGTCCTCTACAGTATTGATAAATCTTGGTGTCTCAAATTTCGTTTGTTGCAAATGTTGGGAATGGCCAAAGATATTTTGATTTTGTTGATTCTGGTGAAGCTGCAATTGTTGCTGTTGTTGAGGGCGTGGTTGCTGTTGATAGAAAGACGGGAAAACTAGCGGAGACGTTCTCGGATCCTGTTGAGGGGATGGTGGTACAACAGAATGGAAAAGGTTTTGAGGGGATGGCCTTGGGAAAAGATCATGTTGTTCCTGTTGGCTCATTTGGTGTCTTTGTTGCTGAATATTTTGATGAATTTGTTGTCCCTGATGACGAAGGTATCTTTGAGTGTCCTGTTGGCTAGTTGGGATGTTAAATCCCCTCAAATCGTACAAAGTCTGAGCTGCCGGTTGCAAATCTGCCGGAACACTTGCTGCTCCTTTTCTCAGTTGGGAATTGTGCTGTTGCTGGGGAGGTCCATGCTGTTGAGGAGGTCCATGCTGTTGAGGAGGTCCATGCTGTTGAGGAGGCCCATGCTGTTGAGGAGGTCCATGCGGTTGGGGAGGTCCATGAGGTTTCGACATTGCCGTTGGGGTCACATGATTCCTATTTCCATTATTATAATGAGTAGGCGTTGGATGGGGATGCGGGAGGTTGTGAAGGTTATTTTGGCGCATTGGAGGGGGTCCATGTGGATAGCCATGGGGATTAGGTCCTCTGTGGGGTGGAGGCCTACTATTTGGTCCATGGTGTTGCTGAAGCTCTTGGTGAAATTGCCTAGGTGGACGTGGAGGCCTTGGTCTTCTTGGTGGTGGACCATGAGGAAGGTGACGAGATTGTGGAGGGTGGGGTGGACCTCTAGGTGGACCCAGGGCCCATGTCGTCGTCACGGGTAATACAACTACAATAATTGCTAACAGTACCACTAGAGAACATCCATTTGGCCAATTCCTTAACCGCCAACCTGTAAAAATACAAGAAATAATCCATCGTTAAATTACTATTTCTCTTGCATATTTAAAACAGGTAATCATTAACAATTAATGATAATGACCTTTTCTTCTAATGCTAAGTAATCAGAACAAATGTATATAGGAAAGCAAAGCAAAGAAAACTATTTATATCTATCTAGTATCATTATTACTTTAAGAGTTAGTGCATATTGTCTTCTCAACCATGAGTGACAAACAAGACAGTTAATGATGATGACAATGATAATCATTATATTTAACAACAATCAAGTTTTCATTTACTAACTTAACCGCAACTGTCAATCCCGTTAATTATTCCTCATTACTCTTCTAATAATAATAATGTTTAAGAAAAGCAGTTTATTTATAAACGAGGGTAGTTATTGCACTTTTCTTTGGATTTTATATCATGATTGTTAATCTTTGCTTGGCACTTGAAATGCATTGAAACTTAACAACTCTATTTATATGCAAAATATTTAATTCAACTTTAATTCTCAGCTTTTGTCTCAAAAATTAAAATTCCAATTAATTACCCTTTCAGTTGACTCAAGTCTCAAGTCAGGTTTGCTTTGCAAAAGCCGTGCAATGCAATAATCTCATTGTCATTTATAAATTCATCCAATTACCAATTGAAAATATAAATTAACACGTAATCGTTAAATTATTTTACTCCTAATTTGCTATTATATTTACACAACAGGGTAGTAAATGCTTAAAGAAAGGGAAAAGAGCTATTGTAAAATTGTATGCATGTTTCTCTATTGGTTTCGTGCATTTGCTTAAGTAAGTCTGGTCAAACTTTCATATTGATACTATGCAAGAAGACATCCGTCTAGATAATACAGCAACAGCATAACGAGAACTATAACTAATGTCCCTTTTACCTTTACTTATTCAGCGTAAGCTAAGCTCATGTTAATAATACCAATATTCAAGGCTCGGATATAGTATGCATAAATAAAAATGCGTGTTTTCGTGGGGAGAGCATAACAGAGACTCCGTGGTCCCCTACAATTATGCTGCAAGCCTAATATTGCTTAATTTTCTATATGCAAATAATTTGTTAGAAACGACGAAAATTGTGGCACCGTAAATTACATGAATTATTTTTCCATAGGTTATTTTGACAAAATTAAAAAGTAAATAACACTACCTCATTGAATGAAAAGTATAGCATGCTAAATATAATTGGAAATATAGGCAGTCAAACCCACATTTAATGGAGCATAATAATTATTATTTTATTAGCATAACTATTTCAATGTGTATCTGTAGTTGTTTGTCGATGTAGTGCATTTTTGCAATTTTTGGTGCACATTTAGTAGACATTGCATTGCTCAACAGATACTGATAGCAGTACTGATGCTTACGTGGTGAATATTTTAAGATTTTTATGGTCATGCATATCCGAGCCATGATAATGTATTACCTTGCACTAACTTAGATAGGTATATAATAGTACTATGTACACAACACCCTTCTTTATCTAAAATAAAATTGCACGCATCCTTTCAGTTTTCTCAAAATTAATAAAGAATGCTATTCCGTCCATTGTGCAAAGTGCAAACATCATACATTCATTCATTCCTTGATACATTCTTCGACTTGGACGAGAACTTTTTTCTCTTTGTCCTGTCCTGTAATGTTTACCATTTAACTTACGCTTTAGCTGTAGCCTTAACTTATCTAAAGCTAATACTAATAAAATATCTGTAGTACCGTCTTCAAACTTTTATATGTTTAGTTTACTCACTTTTGTATTGTAAATAAGTTGCACTTGTTTGTATGTAAGTTAAGACCAACTCCAAGAGTTATCTCCTTTAACAACTACCCACTACAATAAATTCGAAGCTTCAGTTGCATTATAAATGTGCATTGCACTATTTACAACGTATGTGTGTGGAGTAAATAGGTAATAAGTGCTACCACTTATTCACTAACTTCACTACGAAACCGCACTTTCATTTTGCATTTACTCTCTGAGACTCATGTTTGTGGCGTGTTCTGCAAATCGTTATGTTAAAAGCTGCCATGTAAAACAAATCGCTTGTTTACCTTTCTTATACTTTTCCTGTACGATTCTGAAAAGTTTAGCAAAGATTCCTATAGATTTTTGCATGTAAATATTAACGAATTTTCCCTTTTCCAAATCACATGTACATATCAGTAAATGTAGATACATAACACACAAAATAGGAAATCTCACTTCACTAAATTCTGATAACCAAACCAATAAACTACATCAAGTGATCGAGAAAAAGGAAACCAAAGCTATTTAGTAAGAATTCATTGTTAGTGGAGCATTGGATTCTATCGTAAAATCCAATCACAGCGATTATCTCTGCTTCACTTGTGATGATGTTGTAAATCAATGCAATGTGCAACACAAATGCATTTAAGTACCTACTTCCTGCTCTGAAATGTAAAAATGTAATAATAAAGTACAATGAGGTAAAGGAGCAATCTTCTGCCACTATAAAAGTGTAAAGTACCTGAACAATACTAAAAGGACAAGTGTGCCAATTAACAAATTGCATCTAGTGACGATGTACGCGATTTATTGAACTACATACAGATAGTGGTACTATAGTTGATAATTATCCTTTGCAACTTTAAGGATTTTGTCACGTTCGCTTTTTGCAAACTTTTTCTTCCCTTTCGTTCAGTATTTCTGTGCAGACTATAGAAATATATGGAAGGAAGGGTTTCCTGTTGTATGTAATTTAGTGTCTACTTACTGTTTACACATATTTACACATCACATCAGATGAACATTATGTACATACTCTGATACAACCGAGTAATTTTTTGGAATCTTCTAAATGAATGAAAACTAAGTAAACTACAATATAGACCTTAAACTTTTTACTTGCAGTTGCAAGTTGTTGATTTCCTTTGATTCGTGCCACTAATCTTAACTACTAAAGTCAAGTTCGCAAAACTACTTTAGCATTTCTTGAATTAAGTACCTATAAGTAATTGTAGTTATATGTCATGTTGTGTGTATGTGTATGTTATAGTCAAATTGGAGGTTTGTCAATGAACACTTTCTTTGGATACCAAAATCTTAAAATTTGCTTAATATGTATTGCATTTTGTAACTACATTTTTAAAATGACCAACAATCTATAGGTAAATTGGTAGTGTGTCTTAATATTCGCAGGTACAAAAACAAATCAGAAAACTTAAGTTACAAAGTAGAATGTACAACATGCTATTGCTATTTCGGTAATTTTTGAAACTTTTGATGTCTAATTGCATAGGCAGTGCTGAATTGCCGAAGATATCCAATTTGCCTACAACATATAAACTATAAGGTATGTATGGTTCTCATTTAGTTTCCTATTACCTACCCTTGCAATTGCACTTCTTTTGTCAGAGTCCTGCCATGCAGTTTGCCAAAACAGAAATTGCTACAAAATCATTCATTTTTGTCTACCTGTATCTGTATTAACTGCTATAAGTGCTGCAGTATGAAAAGCTTTCTGGGATTTGCCTCGACTGATGCCAAGAAGACGTACATTCATGTTTAGTGCAAGTTAAGGTAGCCGATTTGACATGATTACATGTACATCTAAACTGCGAACGAGTAAGTAAAGTAAACTGTTCCGTATGATGATTGTGGAGTGTGAGTGATTGTTGAATTCTATTCACGGTCTCCTAGTTTTTGCCCAACTAACCCATAAAATCATCAAATATCCTTAAACCTTCCATTACATTATGATATTATACTCAAGTACCTATGTACACACATTGCATTTGTCTTGTCTTCCAAAATTACAGATTCACTATACTACTGTGCATCACATCACATCATATAACATCACATCACGTTAATATTAAAGAAACCGTACAGAGGTACAGATAGATCTAGATAATATTTATAGCAAATTATTTTAAATGATATCCTCTTCAACTCAATTCAAGGAAGCCAAATATCATACATTCACTTTATATGGAACTTGTAACATGACTTAGTACCAGCTATAGTTGTGGAGTCAATGTAATCTTTATTGCAAGCAATTCTACTTAAAATAGATAATTTTATAGCAAATTAAGGGAAACCAAATCAAACCACATGCCTATTTACTTACTTAAATTATTAAGATGTCCAAATCTATTACAAGATAATATTTTTATATGTAATTGAACTATAAACTTATATAAAGAGGACCTTTTAACGAACATTTTATATCTGAGATTACTGTATGACAAGTTTCAGAACTAATAACAGTACATAATGTGTACATATGTGTAACTAGTAGCTGCTATCGTTTATATAAATCTTATAACAGAACAATGACCAGACAGATTTTTAATCTTTTTTACACCAAATAAGTACGACTTAAGTCTAATAATCAAGTCTTAAATAGTCTGCTAAGGCCAGGCATAATCTTATAATTAAATGAAATTGTAAATGTAATTATGAATGAAAGGAAATATCTCTATTCCAGTGCAGCTACATTTTGTGTGTGAATCATTGGAAACACTATAAATCTAATTGTTTTTAAAATAATAATTTAGCATAAATAGGAGTATGTTTATTATAGTACTTCTAAGTGAAGCTCACTTCTATTCCCCTATATTGTGTTATGTATCGACCACTGAGTGTCATATTTACATCCACAAAGCATATTTGTAGACACTTCGCTAGGATTAAGATAAATACTAAGATAGAACTCTCTTTAAGTAATGTATAATGTTAGTTTTGTAATAAAATGAGTTGTGAAACGAAAGGAAACTACAGAAGCATGAAACAACATCAAGTAAAGTAAATTGACTTGACATAAAGAAGCATCTTCTCCGTCTCAATTACATTAAAATGCTAAGTTACTTTTCATAATTAGGACGACAAGACATCTGACTAGACTCAAGTGCATAAGTACGTGCAAGTTGCAAGAAGTAATAAGTAGCCTAAGTACAGATAACCATGGAATGGAAGAGAAGATATTGTAGAGACTACATACAAGAGAGATGAAATCTTTATCTCCTTCATCAAACAAAACAAGAGAAATGACAAAGACATCAAAAATATAAAGCAATCAGCATCTATCTGTAATCTGTACATCTATACAACTTGTTCTTGTACACTCATCTTCTCTCACTTCATATTTCTTGTGTCCTATCGCTAAAAGATGTATGTTTTTATTGTTAGTTAGGTTTCGCTTTTATCTGTCAGTCTGACTTCAGTCTGAGGAATGTTTACATTCTACATGTAGGTATCCTTTATCCTCTAATTCTCTCTCCTTGTAAATACAGAAGTTGTAAGTAACTTGTAACTCATCATCAAGATAAATTAACAAAAATCTGTTCTTTATACTATGCGTGTTGAAAAAGTTATAATATTCATAATATTTATAAAGTACTAACTAACTCTCATGTAATGTAGTGTAAATGTAAGTGAGTCTAATCTTATGTCTACTAATGCCATTTCTATTTCGCAACTGTGTGCAAATTACTAACAAAGAAGCGAAAAGAAAATGAAGGCGATCTTATTTATACGCAAGGTAAGAAGTAAGAAGGTAAATAGAGATGTCTTGTAATATTAAATACGTATATTTCTGACGTGCGTAAATTTAAGTGGCGAACACAGTTTCATTTTTCACTTCAAGGAAAGAGGCAAATTAGCAATATAAACTGTATCACAGCCTAACCAAACAAACCAAAATTATACATAAAAGGATGCTAATTACAAATATGTTTGTGTTTTTGTGGCTTTCTTGGCTGAATTTCATTGAAATGGAGGGCGAGAGAATTTTGGTATGGTCAGACTGCATGCATATTTTGATGCATTTAATATCGAACAGATGTGTATGTCATAGGCCCACAATGATAGTAAATACAAGGACTGCTACATTTTTCTGCGGCTTGAGCTTCTACTTTTACAATCATCTTCAATCTTCTTCTATATAGATTTTATCCGATTTTTACCCATTGACAAAGTCATGATTTTTTGGAGTTTTTATGAAGTTTTCTCAAGTTAGATATTCTTAGGTAATTTTACAGGTGTGATAACTTTAAACTAGAAAACAATTAATGTAAACATCTATAATTTTATAGAATTCCTGAGACCAGGCATCCTCTACAGTTTTAGTATAGGCTATGTAACTTAATTTTGCTAACACACTAGTAGCAAGCATTAAGAATGGTACCACTACACCAAGAGATATTATGTGCCTATGACATAATATACGGAGATTGGTGTTTTATTGCACATTGTTAAGATACTTAAGAATTTACTTATTTCATTCACTTTCCGAGAGTTCACCATAAGATTGTTAAGTCCGCATCAAATTTAGTTCACATATCCACACCTTGTAGTGTCTTGTATATCTTGCTGTTTCGTACACACAATTTCCTTGGATTACTGTGCTTTAATTCTTAAGGTTTTGTCTCGCAAGAGTGGAAAAGATAGGAACACCACCATCGTCAAATTGACTAGCATTTATTTGAAAAGGCCGTAGAATATAATAGAAACAGACAGGTGCACTTGTCTTGTCTTCTAATTGTAAACAGACAATCAAGTGAAGTGTATAAAAAGTACACTCGATTTCACTGGATTTCCTTTCCAATTCTTTTAATATACAATATTTCAACACGTGCTATCTGTACTTATGTGTGATATTAGTCCCAAACAAGCTACGGCTACAAATTCCTTTCGCAATTAAAGTCAGATAAGCTAATAATTGTTAAGTGCAAGCATGTATTAATTTTTAAATCTCCATACTCTATCATTCCATATACCCAAAATAAGTAGAAAACAATTGGATTTTGTATAATAATATGTAATTTTCATCATAAACATTCAAAACAGCACGAAATGAGTTCATTTCTTCAGATCAGACAAATAGGTAACCCTGAGAGTCCCTAAATTATATCTTCAATAAATTGTAGGTTATTGTAAAGAACAGGGTGCACCTAGGCTAAATTTTTTAGTTGGTTTTAATGGAATAATTGGTATTTCTTTCATTTCAAGTCAAGTCAAGAGCATTATAGCTATGAATTTTTCTGCTGATTGTTTGTTAACAGCAAATTACTTACAGACGATCAATCTTCTGAATATTCCCATTAACAAATGGGCTTTGATGTAGGGAGACCTGACATATGTACACAGTGGGCATAATAACTATGTTTTCATTTCATGTAACTAGTAAATAGCATCTGCAGCCCCTATTATCAACATTGCAATTGAAATGAATAAAAATTCATGTAGAAATGCAATAATGTGTTTGCATTGTGAGTGGTTTGCTTTGGTTGGAGATGTAAAATGTAAACATGGAATGAAGTAGACAGGACAGGACAGCAAATGTTACAAAACGTAGCCTTCAAGTCACTAACAATAAGTAAAGGAGAAATAAACAGGACAACTAACTAGTCAATCTCTAGTAGTTTTGCGTGTGAGCCTTTCAATCCCATTTTGAATTGGCACGACAAGATTTTGCATCTTCAATTACTCCACTACAACTACAACTTACAACGTGAATGTGAGCATGTTATGTTTTGTAAGTATTTATAAATGTTAAGGTTGCAGTGCATCATCTAACCTAACTAATGTAAGATTTTGAAATCCTTTTTATGTACAAGATTAGCTTAATAGGTAAGAAGGTATGTGTGTGTTAGCCTCTTTATTTGAGCACAATAATATTACACTGATAATATAAATAACATGCATATTCAACATCCAAGATAGTAGCACTATAGCAAAAGCCAAGCCAACTATCTAAATTAATATTTTAGCACAATTCTTTTCTATTGTTTCCTATGGAAAGTGAGAGCAGCAGATTTTTCCTTCATTTATCATCAAAAAACTTTTATTTATGGGGCTATCACACACTAAAATGCTAAAATGTTCTCTTTACAAATTTTATACACTTAAGATAATATTGAAATGAATTGAGATTGAGATGAATTGAATATTGAATGTTTTATGAAATAAATAAATGAAATCGTGATGAACTCCTTGTAAGACAGGACGAGCTACAATGGTATTCACTTACCTACTTTTGCTTGCATATAGTTTTTTAAGTCTTTCATGATCTGACCACTAGTATATACTTCTTCTCTGTCTTTATACTAATTTACAACAAAATAATAATGTAAAATCTCTCCTCTCATTTCAGATGCAATAGAATTCTTGTATCCTGAATTCTCTGCTACATATTCATATACTATATTCAAGTAAAAAGATACTTAGGCAAGTTAAGTGTCTACTTACAATCTTTTAATGCTATAATATTACAGAAACGTGTGTGGGGCCCATATAATTTATTTAGATCATAAAATAGGCTGTATTATATAATAGACTGAATTGCGAATTGCGAAATCGTCATTGATTCAGAATTAATTTTTATATTACATTTTTTGGAAGCTGATCTGGTCCCATTGCTAACAATTAACATTTTTTTACACTGACAATTGATGCATTTTATTTTGCCAACAGGATTGGGGCCGTTAACAAATCTATGTACAATTCACTTCACAATTACAATTTTCCAATTAACAAAGTATTTTGCAACCGGAATTAGATAATTTATTACTAATTAAATGCTCTTCTCTATGACTCTTTCTAATTCGTTTTCCTAAGTAAAATTATGAAGGGTTTGTGTATGATCCCTCCCAATAAATCCTTCTAACCAATTAAGTTGACAAATGTAAGGAATAAAAAATATTGGATTCCATTTTTCGCACATTTTCTGTTGTATTGCAGTAATTTCTGGTGTAAAAACTGGATTACCTGTAAATTCTCTTTAGTATAACCTTCAAAATAGTGTAGAAAAGTACATTTTCCTATTATTTTAGAATAAAGAACACAAACAAAGGACAAGAAATCTGTAGTGAAACAATTAGGTCCACTTAACAATAATATTCTCAATTCATTTTTAAAGTAGTATGTGTTAAATTTTACATGTTTAAGTAGATTTTGTGGTGTGGAATGTCTCTCGTTCAGTTGCAGTTGTTTACAAGATTTCCCATGTTGATTTACTTGTTTGCAAAAACTTTATACGACTGACAACACCACTAAACTGACAATAAACTAGAAAGACATTAATCATGCCTTCGATTTGCTATCATTATCCTTATCCCATTATATAACAACTAACACTATTTAACATTTCATGGGAATTAATTGTTTGGATCAATTATAAATAATATTAGGTCAGAACTGTTAACAGTTAAAAGTTATTACAACAAAAATGCTACTGTGTTTTCTTGTAAATCGTACATTAAGTACAGTAAGATAGGAAAAGAACTGCTACAATAGCAGTAAGATGTTCCTCCTTTACTTTATTGCAGTAAATTATACTTCCCCCTAACTTAGGTACCTTTTAACTTGGTTACTTCCAATAAAATACTTAGGTAGCTTAGTTTTAGTTACAACATACTTAATAAGTACCTCTGTTAATGATGTGTGATACAAGTTACAAGACAAATGCCTATGTACAATTATAATTTTATAATTTAATTATATATTTGTATACTAGACAGGCCAGGCCGACTGTTATATAATACCTATTTAATTATGCACCACAATCTAGAGTTTGCATTATACTGTGTGCTCATTTAGTAATTCAATACATAGGATAAGTGAGAAAATGGGACACTGAGATAAGTAATAAGCAGATAAATTGCAATTGCAAGTACCTAAATGATAGGAAATGATTTTGCATCATTAGTTTTATTAGAAGAAGGATCATCACATCAGCAACAATAGCAAAGTAGTAGCAATTGCATAAGAAAATATACAAAAGAGCGAAAATGGCATAAATTAAATTATGCAGGTAAGTATTTAATAATATGTCTTGTGTACAATATTTAGCAAATAAATAGAATCTCTTGTAGCTATTGAGCCTATGATCATCTCATAAACAATAAAACGTGCTTGAGTACCAAACACCCAATGATTAGTATTGTAATGTGACTATAGCTTCTGGTAGCATCATTTTTGCATGCCCTGTAATTTATTGCTGGTGTAACTGACCATAAAAGAGTCCAATGTAAGTCGGCAGCGTAAATAGTAAACGCTTAAGTCAATAAGGAGCTTGTGCTCACTCACATACTCACCTTACATGACATACATGACTTGCTTTGACTTATAAACGCTCTATACTTAAAAGCTAACTATTATTTTATAGGTATTGCCCATATATAATTGTTTTAGGAACCTTATTTTTCTTATAATTCTTATTATTCAAAAAAACAACAGCAAACTATACAATATATATGTGTAACAAGGTTTATAAAGCACAATTTACTTATTTATAAGTATAGTTAACTGAATTAGCTATGTTTGTTTAGTATTAAAGGGTATAGTTAATATTTTATCGTTTTAACTTCTTCCGGAAATGTTCTTCCGCTCGTTCCGTAATATTATGTTGACGTTTACCTACAGACAGAGAGATAGCAAGTGAACCAGCAGTGTAGTGTACATAATTCATGTTTAGGTACATGCACCAAGTTAACACAATTAAGTAAGTAAATTCCCCTACTTTTGCTTTTCTTCGACATAATTCAACAGTTTTACTTGTTATGTGTACTGTATTACTGTATAAGGTAAACAGAAAAAGAGTTCCTCTAATCCTAGCTGGTACATTCGCCTTTACATTTTGTGTTTATACTTCTTTTAAGTAAATAAGAATTTTTTATATAAACGTGCACATGTAAACATGTCATGTTACCTATGAATATATCTACATATTATATGTTACATATAAGACTTTGCAAATTGCTGTGTTGCATTGTCTAAACTACAGAACAAGCTCTGCGTACATAAATTAATGAGTTAAGTATCTGATTGTGTGTGACTAGTTTACTTGGCTATGTAGTTGTGTGCAGTATAGTGCACAATAGGGCATTGCATTGCAGTAGCATACTTACATTGAATGATAATGATTAGTACATGTGAACCAACTGAAGAAAGTTGAGTCAAGTTAACTAGAAATAAATAAGGAACTTCCGAACAAATCTCAATTTACTAACGCAAGCAAACTTAATACTTAAAATACTCACATAATGTACTTATAACATTACCAGTCCCTATATGTACATTACAGCTCTATTTATTGTTAAGCATTTAAATTCAGTTTTACTCTCGACGAGTCTCTCTTTTTTATTTAATTCCACCATTTACACTAACTACAGTATTGTAAAGTACTCATATACTATACTAAGCCTTAGCTTAGCCTAAGTATAGTATCAGCTACCTATATATTGTCATAATACACACATACATCGTCATATTATATATTGCAGTACTACATTCAGTTATGTCTGATTAGCGTTACTATATAAAATATAACTTATGTGTATTCAAGCAAAGAGAATGAAATTGCAGTACATCATGTATGTAGAAACACACGTGAACTGTGTATAATATGCATAATAACGTAAGCAAGTTCCTTTTATATCTAATACCTACTACAAAGAGGTTTATGACATTTCATTTCATAGTTCTTACTTGCTTTACCCACTCTGTTGTTGTCATTGTCGTTGACTTTACTTAGGTAACTTCATTCATTCGCTTTATTCCATTTCTTTCTACACTTTAGCTTATAGCGTCATCAACGTATGTGTATCTAAGCCAAAATCTGCAGGCATACAGTACAGCACAACAGACATTACGTGTTCTGTTCATTCACTTAGTATTTAGTATAATATTATTGTTGTGATTGTGATGTGAGACTTTTTTTCTTAGAATTTCTTTGACTTTGTAATTATTTTACGAGACTGATTTATCCCTCTTAACTTGCTTGCAATATAAAAATGCCATTAAAATATGTAGGTAGGCACTCACGGCAGATCGTTGCTTAATAGATATGTAAGTACTTACGTACTTTAACTTTACTTACTAGCATACATCCAATCCAGATCAGAGATAATCATGAAATGTAGTATAATATCTAAAGCTTACTTACTTACTAACAACCCACACACTATTAAGTATGTTGTATAAGCTCCTTTTGATACTAGTTTATAGCATAATGTGTTATAAGGATGATAATGTTTGCATGTGTAAAAATTACAAGTATGAGTGTAGATAACGTAAGCGTAAAGTAAAGTAAAGCTACTATTATGTAGGTAAGTAGTGTAAATGTGTAGAAGAAATGCGAAGAGTATCATACGAACATACATTTACAATTACTACAGATGAACATCAGTACTAACTCAAAAGAAATAATATTTTTAATTCAAAAATCACGCAACATCTTTGACTATCAAACTATACTAGCAAAATCTCGTACTTACAATCTTTTTAGCATTACTAATGTTGTCTAAATGAATAGTTTTAATAGAATAGACATTTGCAAACCCGTAAGACATCTTTATTTTAGTGTTTACACTTACAGATATTTTTGCAGCAAAAACGGCAACAGCAAGTAGGTAGGTAACTGCTATTTTCATAAGTTATGTAATAATACGCCCATATGACAATTTACACAGAATTAGCATTCAAAATTCATACGTTAAAACTAAAACATAAAGCTAATTAAGCTCCAAAATCAGAAAAAAATATTTTGTGAAGGCACCTACTAACATACTGTACATACTACTGTGCATAATACTTAAATACTGTTACCTATCCTCTAGGCTAAAAAGAAAAATGGTGAAGAAATATTTTATCACACCTATAACATTGCCGAGCATTTGAGAATCTATTATAGATTAATTGACTTGCAGAATCCCAATCTAAATGTATATTAAATCTCAACATTGCTATTGCAAGAAATACAAATAACGTTATTATATGCTGTCTTGTGATCTATATAGATAACATACCTATTTAGATTTAAGTACTTATTTATTTACAGCTTATTATGCTGATTGGTAAAGCTTTTAGTGTTGAGACATTTATAACAATCTTAAAATAATGATACATCTTGGTTATTTCAATAATTGATGTCGAAAATGTGGGTAAGTAATACTAGTAGGTACTGATAGGTATTATATTAAAAGAGCTAGATATTTTATACATATAAAAATTGCTTTTACAACCAAAGCCTTCACCATGAACGTTAAGAGGATAAATTACATATCGTAAAATTGGCAAACTACTTACCTATGTGACACATATCGTGTTGCTTTGTGTCTGTAAACATGAATTCTTCATAATACCTACATAATAAACTATGGCCTACCAGCTTGCTGACAATCATATATTTACTACGTAAATTACTTATGCTAGGCATAATACAATATGCAAGCATTATTAAATGTTTCTTATTTTTAGTTGTGTATGTAGATGTTCAGTTGGCTGGTGGCATGTGGCATATGGCTTGGTTTGCTTATCTCTCTTTAACTTACGTTAGTTAGTGTGGTGCATGTAGATTATTACATTTGTGATTTGATGTCACGCTTAAGTAACCTAACTTGGGCAAATCTACCTTTCCACAGCACAAAGGTACAACCTACGATATCACATCACGTAGAATACGCCATATAAAATGTCAATAGCTTATCTTTACTCCTTAGTTATGTTATGTCTGTAGAATTACGCTAGGTTAGTAAACTGCTTGCATGCAAATGAATGTACACCAACATTGATACACGTTTTTTCTGTCATTGTATCATTCTACATTCATTATGTACATATTTTAGGTACTTAAGTAGCTATTGTATACTGAAATAGGTACATACGATGCATAGTACCTAACTAGTAGATATTTGCAGATACAAAACGCAGACATATGCCAATAACGTCACTGTCACTGTTTCTGGCTTGGTTTGTCCAACACAATTAAGCTAAAGAATAATCTCAAACCAAAACAAGACTATCTAGGCCATAGTAAGGCATAAAGTATAATGCTACACGGCAGTAGAGAATAAGGGTGTACAGATAGGTTATTTGATGAGTGAGAGTACTTACTGTAATGTAATGACATTTTATTTATTGTTGTAGTGCAGTGGGACGTTTATGTAATGTATGTGCTAATGGAAATTCTATGGATGATCTCTGCTGATCTAACCTAGTAACTCATAGTGTTATGTTATTATGTCAATGTGTTAATTTTATGTTAGACAGGACAGGTAGGGTAGAAAAAATACATTGCAATGTAATCATCCTTTAAGTACACCATTCATCCCAACACAACATGATCATAAAAATTAAATGAATTTAGACGTTTTAAAAAATCTCTACCTACCTACCTAAATACTTCTACTTAATGGAATCTGCTCTCCTTGTCTAACTATTTCATATTCAATCCGTCCTGGCCTGGTATATCTTACCTGTCTTGTCTATTGTACATATTTACATCTTGTTTGCACTATTTTCTATACAATAACATTTGTATAGTAACAATACAGGTGCATCAAATATATTTAGTTCACTAACGAAAGGTATTCTAAATGTGAAATATTGAAAACTGAAATGGAAGAAAAAGTAAAGTACTTAATCTGCAGTATAGTTTATAGGGTAAGTATTACGTACCTAACTTGGTTTCATTTAAATACATCGAAATTCCATAGCAAGAAGCAATAAATAAAATTTTTAGGAGGGTAATCTAGAGCAAATGTTATGTATCGGTAGTTTACAACTTATTTATATTTGATTTGCTCGCATTACATTACAACTACAACGAAAACTGTTTAGATCAGTCAAGTCAAGTAAATGATACGTTTTTACTTTGTTTACCTCTAAGTATTCTATTCGGTTGTAATTTTGTAATTGTAAGATAAGTTATTATGGTACTTACAAGTAAGTACAAGAGTTACTTAAACATTTAGAATAACCATGTGGAGCACAATAGCATTCTATTTATATTGTATTGTATTGTATTTATAGGTAAACAAGATAAATATCTTCATTATATCAGTAACTTATCGTGATTGATTCTTTTTTCTTCTCTACAAGCTAAACATTGCAAAAATTACGTGCAAAAATTTATTATGCATAAGTAGGTGCATAATTCTTTTGTTTGATAAAAGAGATTTTCTAAGAATAATTTCTTCATAAAAGATACTACATAGAAAATAAAATTACAATCTGAATAATATCAGGCAATCAATCAGATCGTCATTTTATAGTGCTGAAATTGCAATCCACTCCATATTACTAAGTGAAAAAATGCGACAGGACAGGAGAGAACTTCTGTGTACTGTACAGCAAACTTTCCATGCATTCTCTACTCTGTTGCATTATATTGCATTGCATTCCTTAGTAATCGTTCCATCATGAAAGGAATGAATTGGCAATCAATTAATAATCCTGTCCTTAGTCCATTTGATTTGCCTTGTCTTTTTGTTTTGATAACACCAGACCAGACCACATGAACAGAAACAATATCTGAACATGAGTGTGCTAGACATTAGACAATGCCTGCTCTGGACTGCAACTGCAATGCAGTAAAAACAATACTCATGCTTACTTAAGCATTGTATCCTTTAACTGTCTCTCTCTACGTGATTTGATCTGGTTCTGGTATATTATAGTAGTATATCGATATCAGTGCATATAATACTTAATATCTTTATTGTTCTCTTTCAGCTACTGATATGTATATTACTTACAGGCAGACAGAAGAAACTTCTCTATTATTTATATTTATATTCATAGATACATTTATATAGGTATATGCACTTAATGGAGAGATTATTAGAGCAGGAATAATCTGCAGCGAGCCAGGCCAGACCAGACCAGGCCAAGCCGAGCCACTCAAGTTCGACATGACTTGACACTCGAGGTTTAGTAATGCTCAACTGAATTTACTTCATCTTAATCTTAACTTAAACTCACTCATTCATTGTGCATAACAAAACAAGACAAAGATTAATTCGCAGAGCTTCTCAAGTTATCCAATCCAACATTCTACTTAATAATCTGCAAAAGTCATCCATCAGCCCGCTGTGGCTTGGCTTTAGCTTTTCCTTTATACTTAAGCCATTTACAAAGCTTGATGGTTTAGTTGTAGTTTATGGCAATACATATATAGTACCTACGTTAGCGTAGGATATATTTATGAGACAATCGAATCTGTTGTGGCAATAGCTTGTGCCATTAGCAAAGTTAAGTAAAATTAAATACCCCCGTCTCCTTATTTAATTTTATTACGAGATACAATGGATTTGGAATGTAATTATTCCGCTTAATATAGCGTTATGGACTTATAGTGTATCCCTTTGGTTTGGATAGGTAAAGGCTTTGATTTATTAATCTATTGCACTGCCTGATTACCAGATTAGCGTAAGAGACGACGAAACAACAATTATTTTCTAAGTAGAAAAGGATGGAGGATTATTTGACAATATTTATTTATTAATGCGTCGTTTGCCTGCCTTGGCTTTACTAAAACTCTTCGTCCTAGTTGACTATGACTTATTTAATTACGATTTATAATTTAGTCGAATTGTTTCTGCTCGCTGAAGCAAAACGTCAGCTTATGCACTTATTACACAAGTCGAAGTCTTTTAAGATACGCACTGTAGGTCTGTTTAGCTAATAAATACAATTAAGTATTGTCATGATCATCATGATTACACATATTACGTATATCTACTGTAAGATAATAGTAATGTAAAGGCCATGCCAAAGCAACCGAGTAGAGTGAATGATGAATAAGCATTATTATTAAAAGGTTGGTGTTGGTGAGAATGAACGAAATTGAAATTGGGATATAGTATGTAGGCTTTGGGAGTGTAGAAGCGGTAAGCCTACAAAGATTGGAAACCTTGTAGGCAAGAAATCAAAAGTCGTATCAAAATGTGACATAATCTAAGGCAAGGCTAATTGTAAGTTCAATTGACAGACATGATCCTCCAGCTAAATTGAATCTCAATCTCAATCAAAGGACTACTATTACTATTTAGGTACCTCTCCCTCTCCCTACGTATGCATATATATGATATGTGACAGCGTTAACAATTATTATGGCCTGTCTTTCACCGATTGTTATCTACTAATCGTAAATATTACATTATAATTTGCTAAGAGTAAGAATTATTTTTTAGCGTATTATTACAGAGATTGTTGTTAGTAAAATTGTTTAATGAATAGTTACGCACACGTAGTAAAGTGCATTATATCTGTATTTTGATCTGAAAACAATAAAAATGAAATTGGATACGGATTTCTTACTCATATACAGATAGTAATGCAATGCAACGCAAAATCCCTGTTTAGTTCCCTCGTGCTTTATTTTACAATAATATTTTGCACCTTGATGTGATGTGACATTAATCTGCAATTCAAAGGCTGTGAAGCCTTCAAATTCTCGAGATATTTCATAGCTTAATTGTAATTGTGACGAGGATTACTCATAAATAAATTAGTTGAGCAAGTAATCGCTATGCATATTCTATGTTATTATACCTTCAGGGACTTTATTTTACGATTACATACGAGGAGACAAGACCACATCCCCAAATTAATAACTTATGCTTTATGTACCTCTGCTCAAACTTTATTGACTTATATTTTTTGCAATAAAATTATAAACAAACATTGGTAAGTAATGGTAAAGTGTGTGATAAGTACTACCTGCTGTCTTGTCCTAGTACTGTATAGGTATAACTAAAGCGAATTTGTCTTAAGACGTGTGAGAGGAGAGGAAACCTTCAGATTCAAGTCAAAGAATAAACGAGCAAGAGCACTATTCATTAAAATCTTCAAACAATGTTTAATTGCAATAGATTCTTGATGTGTCTATTTTCTCTCGCAGTTGGGAACATTTTTCTTACGGATTAACTGGCAATTAGTCTATTTTTTGTTGATGGGTTATTGCACAATTTTTTTTGAATTAAAGGGTGGAGTAGGTTAATTTCCTATTCTAACAACGAACATTTATCTATTCTCCTTTATGTTTTTCCAAAAGTAGACATTGTATCATGTCTTGTCTGATGGAGTGAGTTTATGTATTTACTCTAATTCTTCTTTAGTAGCAAAGCAATGTCCATAGTTATGTCTTTTTTTATGAATACATAACAAGTTCCTACAAAGTTAAATAGAGGACAAAAACTACTTGTATTGAAAATTGCAATATAAAATTACAAGTATTGGTTATTATACACAGATTCGCTAGCAGAAATATAAAACTAACACGAGAATCTATGTAAAATATTTTTGCAAGCACAGTTTTATAACACTGCATTGAAATTTCTGTTTTAAATTACATGTTATTACGTAGATACTGTACGTAAGCATTTCTATTTCAATAGAGTTAATTTCCATATTTTATGCATTTCATTTGCTTTCAGTAGTTCTTGTTATCATTAAAACGTAGAATATCTAGTCTAGTGTAGTGATGTGATATAATGGGATATGTAAATCGTTCAACCTTCAGACGAGACAAGTTCTTAAATTTTTAATAAATCTTCAATGGAATTCTTTAATTCCTAATTAGTTGGAATGCGACTGGCTTTATAAGCTATATGCTATAAGTAAGAAATATGTAGTCTGACAGTTGTAGGTGAATAAGTAAGAAGGAGGAATTCTTTTGGCAGTATCTACTACAAGGATATACTATAATAGCAATAATGGTAATAGAAGCACATTTATTTTATTTGTAGCAACCACACCACCTTCTTCTAAGGTAAAGGCAAGTTTCACTATTTGTTATTAGCAGTTTTACTATTATAAATGCTATTCTCACTTGAAGTGAACAGAAGACAATGCTTTGAGTTTCTTCCCGGTCTGATTGATTGCAACTCTGTTTACAACTGTACAAGGCATAAAAATACGTACTCTACAACTCTACACAACACTTATTCTTTTTTTATTGAATGAATGCTTTTACATACAAGCAAGTCTATTCTATCTTTGTATATAGTATAGCTATAAGGTTATATTAGTAATTGCATTTATTGTTTAGGTATGAAGTATGAAGATATGATACGTAAGTACAAATACAGCGGAAATTATACATAAGTAAACTACATAATACCTACCTATTTTGTGATTTGCATTGTAATTGTATTTATTTATGTATGTAATCAATGATATAGGGTAACAATGAGTATCTACATCTGGTAATCTAATCTAAATGACTATTATACATACATAGCTAGTAGAGTGAAAATGTCTACATTTTATATTACAGTACAGCCAGATATTTGATTTAGCAGTGCTAGCCAAGAAGTACTTGACTTGACATTAATTATTCGATTGGACCGGTTTCTTTGTTTAGACTTTAGAGTAAATGATTGTAAAGTATATTGAATAGTATTGTAAATTAATGTGTTGGAAGACAAGACAATTTCGTCTCACCTCTGTACTTAACAATTACAAATGCTTTATGAATTTCTTTCCTATAAAGTTTATAAGAATACGATGCTTGATCAGATAATTCATGATTATATAGTCTGAGATCAATTACATAAAAGACAAAGTAACTAATGCTTTGCTACAGGCCATGCCAATCCAAGTGGTTTGGATTGATTTGGTTTGGTTTGGTTTGGCTGTGGATGTTAACGTTAACGTTAAGATAAATTGTGGACAACCTTGGTGGTACGGGTGCAGGTCAATTTTTTTCAACATATTATTACAAGTTGTGATCTGTAGATCTAGCCTTAGCATAGTAAATATCTCTAGGGCTGCAATATTTCATTTATCAATAATTCCTTGACGTTTCTGCACTGTATAGTGTAGGAACTTACTATCTGTGTTTATATTAACATGCAGTATAAACCTTAAATGTGTAGGTATGAATTTGTATAAGACATGACATGTTTATTATAAAGGAATTCATCTTTATGGTTTAGTTTAGTATACTAAATAGTAGAATAAATTTGTTACATATAATTAATATTGATTGTTCTTGTTAGGGATCTCTTAATTCTAATTCTGCCTACTTATCCGTGTTTAGTGCTACTATTAAATCATCAGCGTGTTAAATAGGTACACTAAAGGGAACTCCCAAACCCAATAGGCGTAGGCCAACAAAATTCCGACAAATTTTCTTACTCTACTATATATGCAAGCTAATATTTGTCATGATCTTTGATCTGCACTAATAATGCGTGTGCCTTGCCAACATGCCAAGGTTGGTTCATTTTCATTTTCAACCATTTAATTATTATCATGGTTAATATTAATTTTATGATAATCACACACAATCTATTAGCTTCCCCAATAAATGAACAAAGAGTTGATCATCATTTTTCTTAATATACATACAAGACAGGTAACCCTAAGCCCTAAAGGTACCTATATATGGTAAACACTAGCATTGAATTTTTGAATTATATCTTCTAGGTAAACATTTTTTAATAACATACACATTATGCTGAACGAAATTAAGGATTGATTAGTTTTTAAGGGGATTTCGCAATGGGCCATGTCAATAATAATAAAGTAGGTAAATGGTAAAGAATGTCTTGTCTTGGATCTCAATTATCCATTATGTACTGAACCATAGTACCTAACAGTAATATCAATGATAATGATATTCATAGCATTTGAGCATAAATTCTTAAATTATTGATTTGTAATGAGGATAGGATAAAGGATAGGTAAATGCTAACGATAAGTAACAAAAAAGGTGAGGTAAGAACTAACTCATCTTCAAAGATAATTGCTATATTATAACAAATATTTAAATGCAAAGACAAAAACAATGAATGGAAACATTTGCTTAATTCTAATTTATGCAGGATTTCATGATCAAGATATGATCTCCACCCAAAACAAACCAAACATATCATATCTGGTAATAATTTTGCCTATTATTATGGGCTGCATTGTTATTTATTCCTTTGGCCCTTTTTCAGTATCTGAAGTCTAAACTGAATAATGTCGTAAACAACTTATAGCAAAACAATAGTTTTTGTCAACATACAATATGCATGCAAAATTAGAATAAATATTTATGAATCCTACAAAAATTAAATTACCTAAATTATATATTATTGTACTAAATACTATTTCCTACATTATGTATTTACGTATACAGCAGGAATTTCTAGCTTTGTTTTGACTTTTTGTATATAAATTATGCTAAGATGATAAGGAAATAAAACTTCCTGAATTTAATTAAACCAATACATATAGAATATAGACACCTGAATGTTAGAAACAGGTAGCAAAAGCAATAGCAATATAAAAATGACAATTTTATTTCTAGAATTGTATAAGCCATAACTTATATATAAGACTCTCTAATTCCTATGTTAACAGCAATCAGACCTAATAAAGAACCTCATACAATGATCATACCTTATCAAAACATTGCATTCTGCATAGAAGGTGCAATTATTTACCAGACCATAGCATACCAGGGCATAACTAATGATTGAATTATTAATTACCAACGTCCTATGCAAGTCTTGCTTATATTATGTTAATACAGAAGCAATTCAGTCAGATAATAAGCTTTCCCTCTCGCATACACAATACATAATGCACTTTAATTTAAGTACAGACTAATAAAGGATACATACATGAATGATTTAAAAATTCATGCACACAAAGAGCGAATAAATAATACCTTAACTAAACCTAATGATTTATTTATGCATGCATAATATAGTGTACAGCCATTTGCATAGTGCACATAGGCATAGAATTGCATGTACTTACGTGCAATGCAGTTTAGATTACAGAACTATAAATAATGGAGTAATTTCGACTTACCTAATCTCATTTTATTTTTGCTCTTCCTCAGAACACTTTCCGTCGACGAATCAAATGGCTCGTTCTGGCTCATATTGTGTCCACGTTTGCGAACCGTGTTAACACAATTTGTAAAATTCTTGTTATAAGTGTCTATGATTTGAACCATGACTGCATAGTAATATTATTGTTGATAATGCAGTTTTATGTAATGCAATTCCTTTCCGTAAGTAATTGAGACAAAAACTGGATTCCTTTTGTAAAAAAATAAACAAAACTAGAAGCAGTTATGTTTGGTTTAGTTTAAGCCGAAGCTTAGCGAATTTGCCTTGCGGAATGTACACAAGAAAACAGTAAAAGAACAGGATGCGGAAATATCACGAAGGAGTCATAACAATTCTTGCTGATAGAATTATGAATTAACATTCACTCACACCATGCCAGTCCCAACGTATATAGTAAGGCACTTCACAAACCAACACTGTAATTAACTCAATCAACGATTACTAACAATTCGCATTGACGAAGGCACAATTCTCAGCTATTTCTCTCAAATCAAAATTTAATGAGCATTTACGTAATACTATTTTTTCCTTTATTAAACTGTGCCACACTATTATTAATAAACGTTACTGCTTCAATTGGCGTGGCGTGGCTTGGGTGTATTTGGCTTTGTGCAGGCGTTTATACACCCACACAACAATCGAAGGAATGACTAGACAGTCAACAACTTAACACAAATAACTGTCTTTTCTTTAGGTACATAAAAATTGTCAAAAATTGCGCAAGGAAGCACTTTTTGCAACTAGAATGTTTTTCCTAGTCCCAGAAAAACCTCAGAATCCAACAAGTGATGAAATGTTCTCAATTAAACTGAAAAAGCTTTCATTTTCAATCCCAATTAGTCTAATCAATCCAAAATGCGTTTCCGACCAAGAGAAGAAAGTCTTCAACACTAAAGTTTTCAACGCTTAGAAATCTGTTCAAGAGAAGCGGAACAGTAGGCTGGATTAGGATCCTATAAATCAAAGGAAATCAAATCATTAGTTACAGATGAGATCAATATCAGGGAATTGTCTATATAAAACATGCTATAGGAATGTCCGTATAATAATGTCTTGTTATAATTGTAGTGTATTCTATTGTAAATTCCAACTAATGCCAATTAACAAGACATAATTGCCAAAATTAATTACATACCAAAAACCTAAGTTAAGCTAGGCCAGTCAGGAGCCAAGCCGACACGAATACGAATACAAGTACAAAAAACAAGTAAAGTTCTAATAAGTACGTACCTACCTTGCTAGTCTTCTATAGATTTTTCTTATTCAGGTAAACTAAATTAAACTAAGCTAAGAAGTGCAGTAGTAGTAGCCCAACTTTAACTAACAAACTACAACTACAGTAACTAAAAGGTAAATATAATATAGTAGACTGATCTAGTTTACTCTTCTTCTTTGGATTATATTTACTCAGGTGTGTTTTGGCCTATAGCCTATTCTTTACTGAAATAAATGAGAAATCGTCTGAAGATTAGATGGTCACTTCACTTACGTTAGTTGGTCTTGGTACACTGTTCTAGTGAGTTACTCACTTAACTTTTCTGTCTGCTGTCCATGCACATTCATGTAATAAAATTCTGTTAAAAGTTCATGCAAAGAGATACCACATTACAACAATAAGGCATATACCACGTTGCACTGTCCTGCATTTGAATGTATATGGAAAGAAGGATGATATGATAGTTCATAAGAGTTCAATTCAACTTCAAAGTAAAGATACAATAGAAATATTATAATAATAATAGTAAATAAGTGAAGCAATACATAGTGACGGTATGAATAAGTATTATAAAGTAAACGTAAGTAACCTATCTAAAGACGCGCTATTGTGTTTTCTATTCAATCTGTAGGGTTCATGTTGATAATAGTAATATTATTGCTTATTATTAAGCTAGAGAAGAATCGAGTGCTAAAAAGGGATTTTTCTAAGAGAATCTTCTTTCTATTTTACGACTGGCTTGGCTTGGCATGGCTTGGATTGGCTTGGCGAACAGGATTACTACTATGCTGTGTTAGTATTACACAAAAGGGACACTTAAATGAAGTTAGTTGGTTAGTTAGTTGAGTTAGTTAGTAAACTACATATTGTTCTCCTCTTCACTTATGTATGTACTTAGGTATGTAAGTTATGTTTTAACTTAAATTGTTTTAAGTTAGTTAGTTAAGATAGAAGTTAAGTTTACCTACCTTTACCTAGATGTTAAATGGGGCTACTTGGAACGCACTCACTGAAACAAACGCTCGTTATTTCTGCTCGACTCGAGCTTTTCATATCAAATGATAATATTGGCCGACAAGACAAGCCAAGAAAAGAGGAGTTCAGCTCAGTTTCTTACAAATGTAAATGTAACTAATGTAAAAGTGCGCCTTCCAAACAATTTCTACCTTTACCTTAGTTTGCTTAGAATTGCGAGTCTTTTCTGTGGTAAATCCTATGGTAAAGGTAAATGCAAGCAAACTTGACAGGTACATACATACATACATACTTATATATAACATTTGCAACTGCATTACTATATACCACATTCATTTCATATACAATTTGCCATACTCTTATCACAAATCGCAACTCACGTCCAAAGACATAAGAGGGTGAAATGAGGAGTAATGTGTTTGTATTGTATAGGATTACACTTTATTAGCTACCCTATGTAAGTAGTGTGTTATCATATCCTATCGTAGGAGTCTATTACTATTACTAATGTAAATGGCAAATCGTTGTTACATTTATTAGCGTTGTGTCGTGTCTTCTCTCTATATATGTACATATTTGAGTAATATAATGAGAATGTGGAAAATCATTTTGTATCTGTAGTATATTGTGTTTGTAGTTTACATTTTTATATTACATTCTTCCTTTAAGGATATTATCGAGCATTTCTTTAATACCTACTTGCGTAGGCAGTAGGTACAAACAACGTATATTGAAATCCAATATCGCATCATATCATAATTATTAGTTTTAGTTTCCATGAATGTAAATACAATGCAGATAGGTAGGTACATCAATTATGAATTCCTTTTTGCAAGACTAAGCAAGAAATATCATAAATGTGTATATAGTAAGTTAGTTAGGTATGTACTTATGTACTAAATAGAAATAGGAAACTTGTAAAAGCAATCGTATAGAATATTAAGACATTAAGGGGTATAAGAATGTAGGTAAAGTATAAAAGGTACGCACTGGATAGTGATATACTTATAAGAAAACTAGATATATCTTCTATACAAGTAAGAGAGCAATTTAATAAACTATTTATTACATTAGTTACCTATATTGTGAAGTCAGTGAAGTCAGTGAAGTGTGTGGTATGGTATATCTCAGATGATAATACAATGTTTTACTTACACACATATACTATTAGTATTCTGTCCTATATCAGATTGGGATTCTCGTGCTCTCGATGTAAAAGTTTCCTAACGATGAGATACATACATGCAAATAAATACTAGGTTATACATATATAGCTAAATACAATGCAGAACCAAGTGCCTACATATAGAAGGAGAATTAAATAAGTAAACTAAACTAGCTAAGTGTAAATAGTATCTGTAGTAAGTAGCAGAATATATAGTCCAAATGAAATGGTCTTCTGGTCTGAAACTCACGTTTTCTCCAAAAAACTCGAGGCTAGGAATTTCAGTGAGCAAGTTGAGTGGCCGAAGGGGAAAAGGCGGATCTCTTTTGCAAGTTTACGGAAGAGTTCGAACAAAAGTATAAGTGTCTTGCTTATACCTACATGATTGCTTGCATCAAGGATTCAGGATTCGTATCATTTTGTGGTTTCAGGATCTCTGTATTTATAGCATAATTGTAATCTATGGTCAACTTCTTGTTTCGACTTTTTAGTTTTATCTTTTATTAGTAGGTAGGTACTTCAATTTCAATCTGAAAAATAACTATTTAGCATGGAGGTATTTATATAAAAAATGATAGATTACAAAAACGATGTATCCAATTTTAGTTCAAGCCAATAAAAGTCAGCCAAGTCAAGTTTTACAATTAATCCAAAACAAATAGCTATCAGTATATGTATTTCTTGATTTATATTACCTGTAATAATGTAAATTGTAAAAAGTAAGTAGAAAAAAATGCTCTATTTTGAGACACGTGTAATTGAATGTACATTTATACATAAGAGATTGTTTTCTTATAGTTTCAAAGTTTCAATCCTACTTACACAGAGTTAATGAGTCGTATACAGCACAGCAAATTGTATCTTTTCTGAGTAAATTAAAAGAGTATATTAGAGTAAATTAATACCTAGATGCTAAACAAATACTAGTACAGATGCATTATCATTCCTTACGCTCACTCGCTGGGATTTCATTTTGAATTTATCTAACCATCACCAGAAAGGCATCTTTCTTTTCCATTTGCCAAGTATGTGTGCGCAGGTATTGTAAATGGTAAATGTTTATATTGTAAGCAATAAATATCATTAGCAACTAAAACATATGTTCTGAGAGGCACAAGGAAACCAATTAATACAACCCTTTGTCTTTTGAAGATTCAGGATGCATTTCATTCATTCATTTAATTAAAACATTAAAAACAAACAGTATGAATTAAGAGATTGGTAGGTACGCTTGAAAGCAGAGTTGACGTGACGTGACGTGATGAATTTACAATACCGCATACATACAACCATACAGCTACATATACAAATGATTTCTATCAGCGAACCAGAGCAATATAATTCAATAAACTAGTGAAAATGCAATTGATCCGTAGACAATAAAATGTTTATCCTCCTTGGGGCTAAGAACATAACTAGGCACTCTATTCATTAGATTAATTCTTTAACTAACACATACTTGGCCTGATCTGGTCTGTCATCCACTAATATTTATATTCTATCTACTTCCCATGTTATTAAAAATTACAATTACAGTTTTTACATTTCGTTACTTACTATGTACATATACAATACAATTAGATGTTTTGTTATTATTGTCATTAAAATAAACGGCAAAATACGATCTTAGACTGAATTATGTAGATTAAGTGTATGTAAGTAGTTAATAAAGATGAATACATAGTTAGTTAATGCATATAGGGTGTTAGACTTTCTGTAGTCAATATAAAACGATATCCCTATTAAGGAAAGAACTGGTCTGGTATGCCGACCGACAAAGAGGTCTGATTCTAATTTAACAAAACTCTCCTTCATATTATGTTTGCATTTAGAGATTGAAAGCAAATGAGATGCAATTCATCTTTCAAAGGAAATTAACCGTCTGCAGATAATTTCAAGATTAATTCTTTTACTAAAATTATCATATGAAAAGAAAAGCAAGTTTTATTTTCAATTAAGTATGTATAAGTATATTAATTACTATTGGTAATTTACTAATGTATAAGTACATTGTTAACGATATGTAAACTCTGAGAGGCAATATTTGTGTTGCGTAAAGGGATGATTTTGTACTTAAGCATCTACACATAGAAATTTAATACTTGTAACACTGTATTTGTAAAAATGTCAAATAATAAAAGTAAGGTATATATAGCATAGCTCATGGTTCTTCTTATTTCTGCACAATAAGTGTGAGTACACATCTAAAATATAATGTTTGTTTATTATTATCCATCTGTGTTGGTTTTCGGTTGTATAGGTATGTGTATTGCATATTTGTATTTTACACTGCATAGAGAACAACAATGCTATAACAATATCATATTATTACTTTTCAAATGATAATCTGGCTGAATTCCCCTCTCTCTCTCATTCTGAGTCTTCTACATTCACAATACAATTGTTGATTACTTTTCTTTAGCTGTTTGCGATGCGATCCCATTCTATTTGTAATTTGTAAACGATTTCATATTTCATCTGAAGGGTACTTCTATTTGTAAACTCACCATGGAAAATATTTAGTTCCTCCACTTCATATGTTCTCTTCAGCAATTTACGCAGAATTGATTCAGTGACACAGACAGACACAAAATAAAATTGCTATAAACCTTATTAGGATTATTAGATAGAACAGATAAATATATAGATTACTACAATAGGATTTACAGGACAAAACATTCTAATAACTAGTCATACACATACATGTACTTGTGCATACTCAAAACTCATACTTAACTACATATCTGTATTATACCTTCATACCTACTCTAATCGTATACAATGGATATTTGAAATGTATTTGCTCATTGCATTTGATTTCGTTTATAATAGCGAACTAAACTATTTTCATTTCATTTTAGATAATATCAAAACACATCACATCATTGCTCGCGCTTCTCAAAAATACAATAACAGTAATTCATTCAATACACACACGCTAACATTTAACATGCATGTAAAATGTATCGGTAGTGCACAGTATGCATTTCTTAAGCTACTACATCTGTAATTTCGTATGTACACATCCATTCTACGAATTACTGCGTCATCCATCCTTTGCTTCTTTGAAATGCTCCAAATGAATTACAGTTCATCTCACTAAATCTGTAACACTTAGACATTATTACTGCATGCATCGAACAAAATACAATTTGCAAGATGAAGTTTATGAATTTTATTTTTTTAAGCATGCGAATCCAATATTATAATTATAATAGCACACGAAACTATTCTATGCACACTTGAGCATCTTACTATAGTTGTAAAGATAGAAAAAAATCTGTAAAATAATGCAAGTAAAGTATAGCCATTACACAGTGATAGGCTTCGTAAGATATTTGTTTAATATTTGTGAATGTTTTTAAGTAAGTATTTACAAGGGCAAATGAGAGTCTCTTGGAGAGACGACGGAAAAGTAACGTTTATGAATTTAGATAACCGCAATGTAACACTAACACTTTATTTCTAATCAATCATAATGTGATTGCGATTGATAATATCTAATTATCTAATTAGCCAGGAAAAGAAGGTGGAATAAATGGTCATATCATCTGCATACATTATAGAAATTAGGAATTTGGGCCCATATTATTCTTCTTAGTAAATTACGCACAAATGTACCTAAAAAAACAATATAATAGTACATAGGTAAATAAAATTTTGCAAGTGCATACATACCTATATGTTACTGACCGATATGTAATGCTGGTTGGGAATAATAAACATAGATATAAATTCCAATTTCAAAATTAGGATAACAGAGCAAATTGGAGTTTAGTATAACATTTAGTGTTACAACAGGAACGAATCGTGGATACATATTTCGTTTACCTGCGTGATTAATTAGAAATCTTTCTTGAATTACTTGATTTACACTTTCATTTATTAATGGTTAATTGCATGCACTACTACGTACCTACTAATAGTCTTTATAATAATGCATGAATGCCTCATACATCATACTACAGGCTACAGGTAATATTAACAAAATATCGTGTCGTGTACATACCAGCTTTATTGCACATTGTACAAAGTGAAACAAGCTATTGGACTGACAATTGGCACTCATGTCTTTCTGGAACAAAGCATCTTTCTTGTTTGCAAGTTTGTGTGCTCTTGTTTATTTTGTGAGCTGAAAAGAATTGGTTTGACTGATTACTAACGAGATGTATGGTTTGCCTCGAGCCTCTTTACTTTTTAGTTCTGTACACGATAATTATGAATATTTGATGGTGGTTTGGTTTGTCTGTTGTGTGATGTTATGTAAGATTTCCTGATTTATGGCTTTTCTATTATTAATCGCATAAATGTGCACTTGATGAGGAGATTGCCGACTAGTGTGCTTCTGCTCTCAATTCATACAAACGACCAAATAGCCCAAATTAATTTTTTTTCATCCACTAACTCAACTCGTGAGTGAGCGTGACAAAATACATGTTTGCATGCATTTACTTACTAGAGCTTGGATGATATTATTATTAATAGGAAGGTATGTAGACAGACTGATGGTTAAGTGAATAAGATTTTGGGGAAATTCCTCTTGTGCATGGTAACCACATTTTAACATATCATCCGATTTCTCTCTCCTAGACAGTTATTTTGCTATAGTACTATCTTCAGCCCCATCCGGAATTGGTTTATGGGTACGTCTATGTAATCCGATTTACACTTAATTGCTTTTGTAAAGTAATATTACCATTATTCAATATTTTTATCCTCATTCTAGTTTAGAAATCACAACCCAATTTTTGTAATGAACTGAATGAGCTGACACTTGGATAATATAAATTACAATTACATTTAACTATAATTGCATCATTTGCTTTGTTTCAGTCTTGAAATTATGATTCAATAATCCCGAAGACAATAAGTTATGAAAGCCAGTTAGTGCCATAAGATAGTGCGAAGCACAAAATGCTACACCGTCATCATTACAATTATATGCGCATAAATATTAATAGTATGTAGTCTGTACGGCGAGAACGCGAATTCACTTTCTTTTGTCCGAGTACTAAACTAAACATAAACATTTAAGGATCAATACGTCTATGTATGACATAATTATTGTGTTATTGTTATTGCACTCACTGACTTAGATTGTATTTGCATTAAGGAGTGCAAGTATTCATACAGTAACACCAGCCAGCCTCAAGTCTCAAGATCCGCATGTATTGAATTGATAAAATATATTTACTAATAATAACATAGGAACAGAAATGCATTACTAATTTAGTGAGTGCAGATACATTAGTATTCCATATAATACGTGTAAACTACTAAATAATGTACCTACATAAGTATAGGATATAAGTTTAGTATGAGTTTGCCAGTTCAGCTCAAATACTAATTTAAAAGGAACCATAAAGCAATTTAGCTTACAAGTAGGGTGTATCTTTATTTGTTTGTATAATATACCTATAAATAGATAGCAAAAGCAATCTGACAAATGCATCTCAAATGAAATCACTGCGGCCAACAGCAGCATGCCATATAATAACAAGAAATGTTATTGTTTACCATTGTAGGTACCTATTTAGTAAGGCTTCCTGTATATTATAACATATTTACATCAAAGAATAGCTACATCAATTGACTTGTACAGTAGGTAGAGGTAGACTACTAGAAAAGCAAATTCGTATCCAATTTAAATGTAAGTAGGAAAACTTGTGGTTTATTGAACACCTTTTGGTTAGGCGATTTTTCAGTCTGTAAGCAAATGGCAAAGCAGTTGAGTAAATAAAATCAACTAACATTAAAATGTGCATTTTGCTTGCTTATCATAAATGTTTTCATGCATTGGAAATGCAATACAGTTAGTAATACATATAGCTGAACTTAATTTCTGAGCATAACTTAGTTTAGTGTTTGTGCACACATCCTTAGTAGCATAAGGGTCGAAGAATTTTAGGCATTTTTAGTAACTACAGATAGTCCTAACAAAGCGACATAAAAACTGTATAAGACGAACCATGAGAAGCATTTAAAATCAGAAAAGGCCCATTTCCCTACATTTAATCAAATATGACATTGCATACAACTACTAGGTAAAGAATTTATATGTAATATGTTACCAAAGATTATTTAAGGAATTCAGTGAGATATAAAACTGAATAAGGTTAGTTATATAATATACAAATAATACGCACGTTTCAATAATATTTTGTCGTTTATAGTATTAGGTATTTTTCTTAGTGGTATAAAATGCACACTGTTTCTACAAACAGCGTAAACTATAAGAATAACCCAACATTAGCTTTGGTTGTTTGTTCCGTATCATCTTCCTGGCTTATTAATACATCATTTTCATTACAATACATACTTACATACCATATCTAGGTGAAGTTTTTTATTTAGACGATGTTCGTAAACCAGTTAGTTAGTTGAAATCTTCGAATTTTAAGAAAATTGCTTGAATTTGTATGCTCTAAGCAAATTGAACCAATATGAACAATCATAGAATACTTTGAATGCTTGCTTGCCATGATTTCTTTGTACATCGATAAATTAAGTATCCTGTGGTCAGGCAGGAGGCTAAAAATATCTTTAGGGCACAAGATTGGTGTCCTTGGACGTTTATCGTCTGGTCAGCAGACTTGATACTAAAAGCGTCTTCCGTCTTCGCAATCAACACCAAAAATAAATCCTTCTTATATTCTACATATTATATTCTATATATTTTATGCAAATCTACGTAAATTAGTCCGCTTTAATTGGGCAGTATACACATAATTTCCAAGTTTTAATGTGCCATTAGTTTTGAAAAACTGATTAATCCTGCAAGTATTTCATCTTTATGGTTGTTAAGTGATACTGACAGATATAGTACTACTTTAGATAAACGTCTACATTTTCATTTATTCACAATTAAAGTTAAAGGTCGGTTGGTAGGCACTTATAAGGCCCATTAAGAACTTTACCAGGAAACATGATTCTCAGCTCTGATTATTATGCTTAATGATTCATCATGACTTAATTGTTGTTTCTTTGTGTATTCCCGTTAAATTTCAATTCAAATGAATGCAAATTCATATTCAATATTCGATTATGAAAATTACTACAAACGAACTAAATTGCAAATGAAGATAAAAACTTATTTATTCAGCCCTTCTCTAAAATTCTCAATTTTTGATTAAAGAAGTGTGCTCCTTTCGCTACACAAAGAATTTGGTGTAAAAAATACAGATTGGGTAAATGAAAATGAATCATCAAATGACAATGTGAATTTAAGCAACAAGCATAATATACAGGACACCAATGATTGCCACTTTCCCTTATTGTTTTACGATGTTACTAAATCATTACGTTATTACCTTGACATAAGTGCCTAAATATATTCCAATTCAATTGTCTGTAAGCTTAATAATATACTCAGCAATAGTAATAGTACATAGAAAGATTGCTATCTTACCTTCAGTGCCCATGAAATGAATTGTAAGTTTTCCCTAATTCTTTAATTATGTACAAAAATAAATTAGGTGCAACTTTAGTGAATGAATAGTATACGTATGAAATATGTATTGCAATCAAATGCTTCCATAAATTATAGCCCTAAATTAAATAATAGTTATCTAAGTAAACTAAAGATCATTTACTAACCAAATGCGATTTTTATTTACAGTACACGAACATTACAACTAAAAAACTTTCATTTTAAACAAAACATTTTTCATGACTGCACAATCATTTTTATACATTGCACTATCGTTGTAAGTGGAAAAGATATATAAATACGCAACTAAATGTAAACGAAACTAGCAATTGTAAAATTACAATTTAACATTATTCATTGGTAATCGTAGCAAGCACATACACTTGCTGTCCCATCTTTGTCGTTATTCTCATTTTAACAACAGTGTACGTGGAATCATCGGATTCCTTAATCATCCGGTTTTTATACTATTTTGTATTTAAAACATTAAGTACCTATTTACTATCACGATCAATAAAATAATCAATAGCAATATCAATAAATAATGGTGGAAGACGAACGAACCACATCCGGGTAATTTCAATTATTTTGACTAAGACTTACGTTACACTTTATGGAGTAACCCTGTTTGCATAATATCGAACACAGGTTCTCGTAACATTTTGTAATCAGTAATAAAAACCAAAACAAATGGGCAAAATACATGAATTTTGAAAATACATTTTCCATTTGAGCATATTTTGTATTCTGATTGTGATCCTCAAAATACATTTTCAGTAAGTGTGTCCTCGCTTCTAATTTTTACAAACAATTGCTTTTTTGGATTTTCCAGTCAAAAATATTGCAGTATAAGACACAGTTTGGAGTTAAAATTTGTACCATGCAATTTCTATTGTTGAAGATACGGTGTTGCAAAAAATTGAATACTTGCAGTATCAGAATGTTTTGGCATTAGATAATAAACACTTGAATAGAATAGAAATTATAAAGGGGTAAATCATCCATAAAATATTTTAGTCGTGTATTTTCAAAATACATTTTTTGAGTATTTTGCCCATCTATTGAAACCAATCATTTCGAGGAACAATAAATGTTCGATTATTGGCCCGTATTGACTGAACGGCAGGCCCATAGACTCCAACGACGTAATTAGAACCGTCTTGTGGCTGAATATATTGCGTAGCTATGAGAATTATATCAACTAATTGCCCTATAAGCAAAAATCCTAATGTACAAAATTTTAGAGCACCCATGCCAATATGGCCCAAATAAAATCGGTCAGCTCCTAGAACACCAAGAAATACGGATAACAGCAACGCAGTGTCATACTTGTATCCATTTGTCCATTTGCACGGCATTTGCTTTTCAAATATCCTACTACCAGTCTCGTTACATATCAAGCCCTCCACCGCTTCACAGCTCACTACATCAATTATTTGCAATTAGGATTGAGTCAAGTTAGGATCTACTGAATTAATAGTAGTCATTATTAAATAAAATGGTATTTATTGTTTAATTGCTTACCAGGTGCCCTATTTTCTTTTTCCTTGCATCCCCTGAGCTGTTGAGTCATTGGATCAATGTTAGCTGTTTCATTACAACGGTACTGCCCCATTCTCAATTCGCCACATTTTACCTGTAAAAATATTAGACAGTAATAATTATGTAACTTCAACAAGTTAAAGGGAATACCAACAATTTCGCCTAATATTACATAACCTTTTGTATAATTTGCATTTGTTTAAAGCACATCGCTTTTTGCCCGTCAGCCCCCATTTGATAATCGTTAAAGTATGTAAACGTAAAAGCTCTAAAATAATACTGTGTAGGCCTTACTACAACATTGTAAACCACAAACATTGAAACAATTTCTATGTTCCAGGATTTTACCTCATAGGCAAATAAATCGCTAGAAACGGTATGGGCTAGGGCCAGTATACTACTATAATGATATCAAAATATGTATACAATCCTATTCTACTATTTGCACATTCCCAATATTATTCCTTTCTGTGTATTTTCCAAAATTATTCCTATCAATTCCATTACACATAGATTATCGCCACAATTTATCTTCTTTTAGGTTTTCAGTATGGGACATTCTTTCCCCTCCCCTTCCCATACACCGATATTAATCCCACCATTTCACATATACCCAAACTTACATTATGACGTGCTGGTGTTGGTTCTTGGCTTAAGATGACTGGAAGGAAGAATAGAAAGTACAGAATTCCAGAAACATAAAAATTACTCAGGAGGGGGTAATTATGCCTGGATGTCATAGCAAAATTCTTATTTGTTCAGTGCAAGATTGAAGGTCCTTGATCCAGGGTACTTTTAAGTTTAAGATTCCGGGTAGACTAAAGTGGTAATCCAGTTGTATCAAGCCCCACGACAGTGAAGCCAAAGGTTATGTTTTCTGCATTTATCTAGAATAGAAAATAATGTTAATAAATATTGATACAATTCGTAATTTCGTATAAATGTTGGATGTAACTGCAAATATCTGTATAACATATTATATTTATATTGTCCTCTGCCTCTCCTAAAGCCCCATAGCCTCTGTCTTTACTCCCCAATATTTTAATCATCTATTCTGTGCAAATATTTGTTCTAAATGAAACTAATTTACATACAGTACATACAAAACGAGTTCAAAGAGAAAGGTATATATTTAGATCATAAAGAAATTGTCATCTACTTTACTTTACTGTCTGTACTGAGTACTACCTAACTACTAATAAACTAACTGTACAGTCTCCTCCAAGCCATAAAATACAAACTGCAACGATTGTAAATTAATTGCAGTTTGCAATAAGTAACAATTAAGTATGACTCATTTAAATATTTTATATTATTACAATTAAACTTGTCATTTAATGGGCTATAAATTTAGTACCTACCTAACATATATAACTTTGAGCTTACAATTTTCTACATACATTTATTTATAAGTGACTAACAAACAAAACGGATATATAATTATATTTAATTAAACATTAAATGACAGGTGTGACTACTTAATGTGACGTAACAGAAATACAGAGGTGATTGACAGACAGGTACATAAATACAATTTTTTCTTACAGATTATCTTTTAATTATTTCAAATAGTATAAATGTAACTTACTTTTCAGTTGAATTGTGAATTACGATATTGAGATGATGTGATCGTGATCTTTACAATTTACAAGGCTCTTGTGTTGATTATCTTTGTAAATATTGTTCGTATTCGTGCAAAAGAACAGACTTTTCTCCAGCAATCGCAATTGACTTTAAAAGAGTGAGAAAACTGCGGGAAATCCTAATTCTGGGCTCAAAGGGTTGGTGGCGTGTGAACCAAACACAAACACATATGATCCGGTGAATTTACTATACCTATTACATTTGACTTGTGCTTGTGTATCTCCTCTCTAGGCTTTTATAACGACAACAATTCGCACGTAGTATTCTGCCTATTCTACAGATTTAAGCGGAAGAGAGGTAGAATAGCAATGAACACAGGCAGACACACGAACTCATATATATTTTAGCTATTATTATTTGTTAAATCCGTTCCAGGATTCCAGAATTCCAGTCCAGGTATTTGCTACACTTACACTTACATAAACTATATATACAATATACTAAAACTTACTACATAGATAACATAATTACTACAACTACCTCACTTACATTCTTATATACTTACTACTTTATTACGCTAAACCTCATCTGTCCCACAATAGTGTCTGCACAGCACAAACCATAACCAGGTATATTAGCTAATTATTTAGTTCATTCTCTACTCTTCATCTCTTCATCACATCCAGAGATATACAGATATATATAAATATGTAGTGCAGTACAATAAACAAACATACTATATAGTAATATACATTTGTATACAATATAAATTGGTCTTTATATAATTACCTGTCTACAGATATACCTCCTGCCTTGTGTTTTCCAGTTAGTTGCTACTTTGTTATACAAACAAATGTTTTAGTATTACAAAGGATCATTCTGTGTATATATCTGTAGAACATTGAACATAGAGTCCCATAAAGAAGGAAATCGACATGTATAGGGCTATACACTTAAAATTAAGTAAAAAGCCCTTGTATACACAAAAATGTTACTTAGAAGTTGAGTTAGAGTTACAGTCTTAAGTACATAGTTCTATGTAATCTGTAACTTTGCCCTGTTTTCTACATTTCAAGAGGACTCAAAATCAGTGTTCGGTTTCGTTTGCTAAGTGCCAACCAAAAGTGCTAAGCACACTAATACTTATTCGCCAATTGCTGGAAGATGTAATTTGGTACCTTGCACTTAGTGAAGCGATTCCCTTACATACTTTCTATAGAAATCCTATACCAGAACCAGGTTTGAGGTTACCTTATACGGGTATCATACTCATACCTATACTTATAAAGAACAGTTTTAATCTTTACAACAATCTAAAGACTATAGACGTTTTCTCCATTAATTAACTAAGGTTCCGGCTTCGTAAGTAATTTACTCCAGTGTTCCTAAATATTACATTAGATTACATAGATATATTTTCTTCTCCCAGTCCAATCCAGAATCCAGAGTTCATTAATTTTATGTACTTGTACCTAAAAATTAAAAATTGTCCAGACAGTAGTCCTGTCCAGTTACTCTGTACTATAATATCCGTCTGTCATCCAATCTGTGTTCTCTGAACTTCTCTGAATTGTAATTGTAGCTTCCGAGTGTTAAGCAAAGGAAAGGACAATAAATCTACTTAGCCCATTAACCTAGTCTAGTCTAAAGGGACGACATTTTAGCAAAATATTTTTCAATTGGTTTCCTTATACATACTAAAACAGTAGGTTAGCTACTAAAAATCTTTAGCATTGAATATTGAAGCAAAAGTCTTGTCTTGTAGTATTTATGATGCAGCTGTAATATTTATACACGAATCCCAGCCAACATCAAAGAAATTCTACATAAGTACACACACAGAGATAGGATTCTTTATTCTTTGCTTGTTTACTTAAAAATCCATAAACCATGTCTTCTTTATTATCATTAGACTGTTAGAATAGACTGTGTAGTTTGTGTAAAGACTTTCTATCTTCTGTTTGTTCCCATGGACTTCCTCTTGTCTAATGTACAGTACTACGTGTAAGTTATCATTACCATACCATAAGATACCATACTACTACCACACCACAACCAATAAAAATAGAACACTGCAGTTCTTCTTCAACTTATATATGTGATACGAATGTGACTCTTTAAAGAACTTTCAGTTGTCTACACATACATACTACTCGTACTTACATGAAAAACATTATATTAAAGAAACACAATACTACAATTCTACTATATATAACTACACCACACAGAAAAACTAACTTCTAACTAAAACTGCCAACCTGCCGTCCATCCGCGTCCACGTCCACATCCACCTTGCCATTTGTGTATATGGAAGAACTTCAGAAAGTTCCCATCCCATCAGCGAGAATTGGAGTCGTCTGAAGGCATTTATTTAACTACATGTGATGATGCTACAAGCTACAAGATACATTTACCTAGAACCTAGGGTATTTACCTCCCACAACTCACAAGGCTCACTCAGATCACAACTTACATAGACAGAGAAGACAAACAAGTCTAAAACATAGTGAAGCCAAACTCAAACCTGAACCAGGACCAGAACCAGCTCCAAGCCAAGCCAACTAGTAAAAGCAAAAGCATAAACCAAACGAAGAACAAACTAGCACTTACTTACATAACATTAGAACAGTGCCCTGTCTGCCCTGGCCTGGTCTGGACGAATACTTACACATAGACACGGAGGAGAATGAAAAGGAGCTGCAAAATCCATGCAACCTTTGCAAAATCACAACGCGAGTCTAATACAAACACACGGCCTACCACCAGGACTTTTCTTCTCCATTCTCTCCAGCATTTATTAGAAGAAGAATAATAGGAGTACCAGTTCCAGGAGTACTTCTACTGTACGTAGTATATTTCTCTCACATGAAGAAACATAGCTCTACGTCTACATACTAATACATAGTCCTAGAAAAAGTTCTTATATCCCATTAGATCCCATCATCGCATCGAGGACGAGGATCCTTGCCTGGAAGAACTTAAGCTGAAGCTTTAAGCAATGTTATATATGTATACGTAACAACATAACTTAACTTGTGTGTGTGATGTGGATGTGACGGGGGCTCATACAGAATATATCGTTTATCTTGTTCTTCGTATTTTATATTGTATTTGTATGTAGGTATATATCGTTGACTTGACTTGACTTGACTCGCATTGGAATTCGGCCTTGGGGCGAGGCCTACTGCCTCTACTACTAGCTAGACCTCCTAACTAAACCAAAACCAACCTCACTTCACTACTATCCAATCCACACACAAACTTCTATACATAGGAAGATAGGATAGAGGATACGAACGAGGCAAAGCTAAAGCTTCAAACCATACCAGACCATACCACTCTCGCTTTCCATTTAACATTCAATTCCGAAAGCAATACAGATAGAGAAGCCTCGCAAGAGATCTCTCCCCCATTCATTTGATTTCTTCTTCATGTCATTCTATCCATCCTGTCTTGTCATTCCTCAACATTTACATTTACAAGTGAAAATTCAGTGAACTGAACTCTTCTTTACATACAATACAAAATACAAATACAAATACAACTGAATACACTACTACATAGAGTAAACGACAGGGCAGGATAGGGGAAAGCACATTTACAGATATAACTACATGTTAATATACAAATACAAAATTAATTATTTATTAATCAAATCGACTATTTAACAGAAACACATCCCATTTAACATCCCAAGGGAAAATGCCTCTTTGCTCGGGTAATCATTTCTTTTTTTTTAATTTCAACAATTTAAGTAACTCTGTTCTGTTCTACGTATGTACATAAAGAAACATCGTTAATTTAAATTTTATTTTATTACACACATGTGTGTACTTTATGTAGTATGAATTATGAATACATGAATAATATTACAGTATTCTCTGGAATGCTCTTCCATTCCTCTTTGCCTCGTAGTGAACTATTTATATTTATAAAGTGCAATATAACATTGACTCATTCAACTGTGTTTTAATTAACCTTAATTAAAAGATGATGTTCTATATGATACAATGCAAAAGAAAGATAACAGATTACTAAAATTATTTATTTATGTAAAGGAGAATATTATAATCTTGTTGTTAACACATAAGTAGCCGTGTTGTTTGTGCTATTGTGTGTCAATGCCGTTTCATTTGCTAAACATAATGTTTACATCCAGTTTTAAGAAGGTATTTAGCTATAGATGGTTGAATCCCTTGTAAAAGTTGTAGCTTTAGAACGTGGAATGTTTAATAAGGAAAATTTCTTTCAGTAGAATTATTCTATAGAGAAGGAGTTTAGTTTAGAGTTTATGAATAAAAGTTTGTTTATCTGTACGCGTGCCGAAAATGTATATTTGTACTTTGTACAT
>JAQFYC010000173.1:0-75951 GCA_034694165.1 Tomocerus mixtus | reverse complement strand
CCAGCACCCCCACCACCGATTTAATAATTTTGTGATTACGACGATACAGGAGGACATCCGTTTGCACCGGTTTATTTTATTTGATGGAGAATCTTCTTCCCTTTTGAATGATCTTATGTTAGTCCTACCTGTTTATATAACTCCCTTATTGAAGAAAAACCTCCGTATCGGTTGATAAGTATTTGAACAAAATTACGTGAATTACGTAACGATTGGTTTAAGAAGGAAAATAAAGAATTTATAATATGGCTCATTTTAGTGATTTATATTGTAGGATTTCGTTGTTCACATACTTTTGCCAATACTTTGCTTTATTGCTGGAGGTTTAATGATCAGCTCCGCGATCGACATTAATAAATCTGGCTGCGCTATTGGCTATATGGGAATCAATTCTTTACGATATGCTGAATGTCAAAAATACGAAGAAAAACTCGTGGCTGGGGTAAGTTACATGAAAAATTTTGTTTACCAGTTTGAGCTTGGCTTGGCAGGCATAATAATTAGAGCTGAAAGGGTTTCAAGGTTTCATGTCTTAAATTATTATGAATTATGAAAGCCAATATTACGCTGCAAATTTTTGTTTTCCAGGCCATCGCTTTATTTAACGGATGTCTGTACGTCACTACCGCATGTCTTATTCTATTTTATGAATGAATAATTTAAACATCAATGTCCGTGTATATTTAACCTTTAGCCTAATATCATTTCATTACATTACCTTTGCTATCTTTATATCATTATTACATGCTAACTTGTTTGAAATAATATCACACTGACCAGAGTTAGTGAAAGTGAGGTCATTTTTATAATTATAAAATATAAAAGCCAAAATTGTATAATGCATATTATTATTAAAGATGCACTACATAACATAGAAGTGTGGCAATTCTCAACTGTTTATTTAACATTTATTTTTAAATTGCAAAACGGGTGCAGCCAAGTATTTGCCTCTACAATGTCATATAAAGAATTCGTATTAGCAAAAGTGGTACTTTAGTGAAACTATGTAGTGTGTTTAGCTCCATTTGGTTACATCCGTTTTGTAATGGTTTATTTATTAGTCATCCATTAATTCAATATACAGGGTTAGTAATAAAGAATTATACGGGATTTATTTATATACATGTACCTAAGTATAAAACGGTGTGACAGTGCAGTGCAGTGGCAAATCAGAGTTTGGTAACCCAACGCCAACACGTCAAGCACCAATCGAAAGCCGATCTTAATGCAAGTTAATTAAACTTGGTTTCATCAAAATCGGATTGTGTTTAATGGGGCAAAGCTCAGCATTTTCATTAAAAATGAAAAATTCTTAATTGAAAAGCAAATATTTCCATTTTGATTTTAAAATTGCCCTTTTTCCTGTCAAATACGAACCGATTTTGATGAACCCGAGTTCAATTTGATTGCATTAAGATTGACTATCGATTGATAACATAGGGTTACCATTACCACCCACCCACCACTACTGCACTGTTACAACTTTTCTAAAAATTTACATGTTCGAATCTCGTGTATAGTCCGTTACCACTGACAAACCCTGTACAAAGAATAGTAGAGCGGTAGTAGCCTTATTAATAAAATAACGTCTTCTTGAATATAAATATATTAATTAATGCAACCATGCATAATTAGTTGATTCAGTATATTATAGTGCTTAGTGCCCTTACAAAATTATTCTTTTGTATATTTAGGGTTGTGTATAAGGTATAAATAATAGATATATTCATTTACATATAATAAACCATATTATAATAATTACATATAACATTATAGATCTTATGTAGACAAGGACTTGTCCTACTACTAGACTACTACATGTAGAAGCGTTATAAATATACTTATAGCGTTATATGAGCTTGTATTATTCAATAAAAATAAGGGATGAGCAATACAACAAAGCGGGCAAATGAGGTGGCTGTTGATTGGAAGTGTTCTGCCTCCGCTATCCAATCAAACACGCGCGTCCTAAGATTAAATATTTCTAACGAACTAGCGAGCATTGCATATCCACAGGTACATTCTCTATGTGCTAGTAAGTCTTATGGCATTAGCATTAGTCACCCAAAGTAAATAAACGCTCAACAGAATAAACACACCGTATAATTATTGCCTAATTAGAGCGAATCGGGAACACAGTGATTGGAAACAAAACATTTCAGTTCTTTTGTTTTCCTTGCTACTAAATTATTAATTGTTACTTTCGAAGGAAATATAATATATAGAGGATCATGGCTATGGTGGATTCGATTTCAAATGTGACGATAACAAAGAAAAAATTCTTGTTACAAAAACAAAGTGATTGATTGAACTGTCAAACTGCTTTTTGTTGTTCATTCGTGTGTCCTGTGTTTTTTTAAAGTGTGTAGATTCGGATTTGTTAACGACATTTTAAAAATACAGACTGTCCCTTAACCATTGTCCATATTTCTGTTGATTTGTGTCAACGGGAAAAAATGAGCGTTAACGGTTTTACAACGGATACGTCCAGTTTGGATGCCCTTTCGGTGAATGATTTGGACACTGAAGAAAACAACCGGACGGTAATATCTTCTCCAGTTGGGGGACATGTAAACGATACATTTAATGCGTCTGTTTTGTCAACTACGTTTTTGACTCCCAATGCATCTAAATATTTTTCGCAAGCTAAAACTGCATATTTGGTTGGCGATAAACTGATAAAAGACTCTGAACTCTTAAGAGGACTTGAGGTAACTTTTTATTATTTTATATTGTATATACATCATGCTATCAACTACTGAGTTCATTGTTTAATTTTTAAGTATATTACAGCTTTGAAATTAGAAAACATTGAAAGTGCTAATTATTTGGTGATTTATTTTATTTTCTGTCTTAGAATTTACAAATCAAAGCTGTCTTGTTTGAAAATCATGTCTCATCTTCCAGTTATGACTGGTCATCTTCGATAGTAATATTTGAGGAATTTTCTGGAACACTATTTGAAACTTTAAGACGGCGGGTGTCCCCAAAAATTAAAATATACGGACCATCTGTAATCAAAGATGCAGCTGCTAATAATGAAAATCAGTTACCTGCATCCAGATTTGGCTACCCATTGTATTGTAGACATCTCACAAACTGCCGCATATCTGTTACCGGAATTCGAAATCAGGAAAAATTGGTTAGCTACCTATACTATACTGAACCATTTTCCCATATTTTTTTTTTCATGAGGATTTTTTTTTATAAAAATGAAATGTTTATTTGCAGCACGAGATTCGACGTTTAATTTTGTATATGGACGGAACATATGTGGAGAGGGAAGCCCATGTTACACATTTAATCGCTGCAAAATGTGGAGGCAATAAATATCGAGATGCTGTGGCTCTTGGGAGACCAATTCTTAAGCCAGAATGGATTGATCATCTTTGGAGTTGGAAGGCCAACTATTGCTTCGATTTTCGACAAAATATTGTAAGCAAGTGAATAATTAACTTAATTTGGAATATGAAGCATTTGATAAATCTTTGAACTTGTGTAGTATTCCTCAAAATCCGGAATAATAATTATACAATATTATCTTGCTCTAATATTTGTACCGAAACTTCCGAATGTATAAAAATTCTTTCAAAATTACTTTCAGGCATTGTATAAAGTAAAAGCGTTTTACGCATGTAAAATTGCTCTGGATGGTTTCGACACTAGCGACGAGACTAATATGAAAAAGCTTATAGAAGAGAATGGGGGTGAGCACGTTGCTGTACAGGACACTTCAGCTACTCACATTGTAAGTCACGACGAATTATGCATTTGCGATACTTTACTATTCTTTTTTCTTGATAGTGCGGCAGTACCGTTTACTAACTAAAATGCATAATATGCTACCAAATAACAATTAACTGCACTTGCACTCATTCGAAATATCACAATACTATACTATTGAAATGCTGGATATTGATCAAATTAACTAACATTTAGATCCTCAATACCAGCTCCCCATTCCCCATTATTTTGGTTAAGTTTTAATTCGGTGTTAAATGTTTAGCTTTGTTTTGTTTTCCATAAGTTGCTACCAGAAAAATATCAGTAATAGTAATAAGTACTCACACGTGTAGGATTGTTGTATAGTTTGCCTTTTGCCCTGCTGAATTTATGCCCCACGGCTACGACTAATTTTTGTTCCATTTTGTTATGTGCCTGCCCTGCCTGGTCGCATACTAATTTGCATGCCATTTTAACTTTAACACCATTGTTATGTTAGCCTTTATTTTAATACGGAGTGAACATCCACTTCCACTTATTTACGAATGTTTGCTTACTTTAAATAATACATTGTCAACACTCTTGCCTACTTAACTTTATTATACATTACCTACCTTTTGGATGTTTATGGTTTCGAAAGTGTACGAATGTTAATTATTTGGTGCTTGCACTTAACGGTTAAATGTGCCTTATTTAATTTGCTTGAGAATGTTAATTGTGAATGTTTGACATGGAATAAGTCAAGTCAGGACAGTAAAGGGGAACGTGAATGTAATGCTTTCAGGTGAAATCATATGCAGTTGACAAGACTGGGTCCTGTATAGCAAACGCATCGCCTACTGTGAAAGATGTTGCTACCGGTGAAGACATGTGGACTCCTAAACGTCCTCGCTTTGATCCTCATGTATGTCCCGTTACTAAAATTATTTAGTACCTAGATAAAATATAAATATACCGTTGTCTAGTCTTTTGTCCCAACTTTTGTACATACAATTTATCTTTCTTTGTCGGGATGGCTTTAACAACTATTAATTTTCTTCGTCAGTCTGTCATAGCATTATTGCTTTGCTAAATAGCCTAAATATTTAACGATTTGATTTTACAAATTGTACTACTCCAAACAGCAAATATGTAATAATAACTAAAAATACTCATGTATTTTAACTGCTATTTTTTTAATTTGAGGGATAATACTTCTTTTTTATTTTTAGTTACCGTACGTTAGTTTGGGCATCAGATTAATTGCAATTGTTAGTTTTAAGGAGCAGGATATGTAAATCAAAAGCAAGCGTTGAGCCTGAAATTGTAAATATTTTGTCAATATATGTTGGTGATACTTTAACGGGAATTGTTTGTTCATTAACCTAATTAACGTAATAATCAGGGATTTTGCTAAATAGTAAATATGAAAACTTTTATAGATAGACTACACTACTGTACCAGCAATAAATATTCCGGAATTGTTAATATTTTATTGTTACGTGTAGGTTATAAACGATTTAGATGAAGCAGCTAGTGCAAACCAAATGGAATTTCCTGCTGAAAAAGCAAAAGTTTTAAGGGCTGAATGGTTTTGGAGTTCCATCCAAATCGAAGCATGTGCCGATGAATCCGCATACCAATTCGGAGATCGCGTAGAAGACTATGGAAACACGACTATTGGAACGCCAAGTTCAATCACCAGCCCAGTTTTCGTACTAAGCGATACGGAAGGGGCTACACCAAATTCTGCAACTCCAGGGTCTGCTGGACGTCGAAAACGAAAGCGGAATCGAGATTTTATGAGGTATTTTTTATGAGGTATTTTTTATGAGGCAATGAATATTATGCTAGCAATTCTACAAATAGAATTTATTTAAATGCAAGTTGTTTTGACTATTCAGTAGTGTTACTCAAGTTGACTGTTCTCCGTACCTTGGCGATGTTGGAGACGACGAAAAAATTAATTTGGGAGGAAAATCCTTAGACCAAACTCAAGATGTCATATCTGACAGTGACTTTGCTTCGATTTTGAAGCGATTGTCTGTATTTTTAAATGCAGCTGACTTAAAAACAATGACTCCGCGTGAAATAGAGTTTATCCATTTACTTCAAACTGAGCGTAATTATGTGTCCATTCTAATGAATATTGTAAAGGTTAGCAAATATAACAAGCATAGCTTCTTGTTCACGTCTTGATTCTGGTGTTAATAGATTATATGTTTTTATATTTTTCATTTCTGTTTTATGCAGAATTTTAAAGAGCCAAGCGAACAAGAAGACCAGGTTGGTGGCAGAATTTTAGAAAGTCAAGAGGTTAAGACGATATTTTCTCCTATACTGCCAATTTATGCTTTACACAGACGTCTGTTAAGAGACTTATTTCAGTTGCAAGAGAACTGGAACGATGAGAATCTAATTGGACATATTTATGTCAAATATGTAAGCTATCTCAACTAAATATTTGATTACAATTTATTTAACGTGCCTTTGTGTGTTGGCCAACAGTAGATTCTGTTTATAAATGATTTTTGTAACGACAGGCGCAAGAACTCCGCAAATCGTATGAACCTTTTATCAACTTTTTTGAATCAATTAAAAATGAAATTGCACGATGTGAAGCAGAAAAGCCAAGATTCTTAGCATTTCTCCGGATAGCACAAGGTATTTTATGTTTATAAATAATATAATGTTTAACAACCAATTAAACAATTTGTGCAATGATTCTTGCTAGAAATGATTTTTTTAGCATAATATGATCATTTGATTCTTATAGGAAAACCGGAATGTGGAAAGCAAACTTTAGCAGATCTCATGATTCGGCCCGTACAACGGTTGCCGTCGACAGCTCTTATACTAGTGAACTTATCAAAACACACGTCACCAACAAATCCAGATGCAGATTGGATTTCCAAAGGACTAGAGGCTATTAATCAAGTTAATCAAACTATCAACGAAGAGAAAAAGAGGACTGACGCCAGAATAGCCATGTTTGACATTTTCCATGAAATCGACGGCTGTCCAGTACGATTTATTAAATACTTTTTATAATTGTGGTAATGTTCCATATCGGTAGATAATAACTTCCCATTGGTTTGTTTGGCTTTAGGTTGAATTATTGTCCGATCATCGAAGTCTTCTCCACAAGCTGGATGTTACTTCTCTAACAGACATATGGGGACAAAAATATGATCAACTTACTCTCTGTGTCTTTTCAGACCATATTCAAATTGTTAAAAGAAAGGGATCAGGGGTAAATAGAAGTATATCATCTGCTGCATCAGTTGCCAATTTACGAAGCCCGAGCGTTGCCCGTAAATCTACTATTCACGGACCATCACTTAGTATTCCTCACCATAAGCGATACAAGTTCCAAGAATGGGTGTCTTTCGTCAACATTCGTAAAGTTGTGGATGTGACAGATATGTAAGTTTAAATTGCTATTTCATTTATATAAAAGATATTGACATGTATGTATGCCGTTTACACTTTGAACTCTATTAATTAAATATATTTATATATCGAACAGGCCCACTGCTTTCGCATTCATTGTAAGGGCTCCAAACGAATTTAAGGAAAGGCACATGGTGTTCACGATTCCAGATGATCCGCTATGGACCAAGACGTCTACAGTGACGTTCTTTGCAAAACAAGTAGCCAACGCCGTAGACAGAGTTGATTATGTAATACTTGTTTAAATATAAAATTATCACGATTGTACAGTTGGGATATGTTAGTAATAAATTCTCATTGGGAAATAATTCTCTTAGGACTACGTTATAGCGCGGGCTGACACTACGTTTCTTCATGTAAGCGAAAACTGTTCAGTTTTGGAAAAGGCGGCGAGATTTGCAACAAAGACGACTAAAAAGGTACATAGCTTTATTTTCATGCTTTTAAAATCTTCATAAACATTGCTTTAAAGTTATTATTTTCTTGGTAGGTTTATAGAATATTGCGTAAACTAAAAAAGTAGGTAATGCTTTTAATATAAACTATTGCCTTTAATAAAAATACCTATTTCAAACTGCAATAATATATAGTAGGCTCATACATCCTAAAATATTTTTTATTTAACAGGTGAGTCGTGCGTTAAGTTTGTCAAGAACTCCAAGCAAACTGAAGAGAACAGTGTCACAAATGATGAGTCCGTTTAGGAGTAATAACCAACCTGATCCGGACACAATTTCCCAAAGCAGCACGGATATGTCAACGACTCCACTCAGAAACAATCTTTCAAGCATGAGTCTTTGGGTAAGTTCAATCATCAATAAAATCCTCAATTTTCGTTAGATAACTTACAAAGCATTAGAAATAATTACCATTTTTTGTCCTCTTAGTTTGGGTCAAAGCGTGGGTCAATGGACACAGGTACTCCGAGAACAAGAAGAGCTCTTCTGGACAAGGACCGTAAGAATATTCCGTGTATACAAGAAATGTAATTTGTTTATGGAAGATTGTGCATTAATTTTGTTCACTACTAAGGATGGCGTAATCGTAATACCAAATTCGCTTTAGGCAGTCTATTATTAAATTAAATAATGTAGCATATCATATATTTATACAATTCAATTTAACGTAAAACCAATAGTATTTTAATTTAAATCTGTCCCGTGAATATATTATGATATATTATGTACAACTATTCTTAATAACTGTTCGAAAGCGTTTGTTGTTTGTAAATTCAATGTTGTCTATCGTATAAAAGAGGAAGTGTAAATCAACGGAATTATTATGTACGTGAATACACTATTTTAATTGTGGCACTTAACATTGCTACTAAATTGTCTTCCTATAATATTATGCCAGTTCAAAGTGGATAGGAATTAATAAGAACGAGTTGAATTGCATACCTAGAGCAATATAGTAAACATGTAGCTTAATTTTGAGAATCACGTCATTTCAATCACATTTTAACTGTAGATTGATTAAAAGTATTTTGTGTAAATAATATTTGTAGTGAGACACGGTTTCCGGGTTTTGTAAATTGTAGCTACCCGTACAAGATTTTATAATTTGTATTTATGAATTACGAACAATATTTTTCTTTTTACGCTTCCACCTAATTGCATTGACTTGGCACTTGGCTTGACCTCTTTGTGGATACTTTTCTTACTGTTATAATTTATACGTCATAATTGTTGTTAATCAATAATCAAGGTCATTTCATTAGTTCGAAAACTTTTGCATGACTTTACAGACTATTTTTTACTTATACTATTTTGTATATCTATCTTAGCACAACTTGTTATCTAAAATGTGCGCGTATAAAAATATATATAATATAAATCTAAGCTACACTACACAACACTAAATTGGGCATCTTACTTTATGTACACGCGTGGAGTCTATATAGTTTTTCAAGATATAAGAAGAATCCTCTATGAAAGGAGATTCGGTTTATGAATAAAATAATTGTACTAAAACAACAGCGTTTTTATTGCCAGTGATATTAAGCAAACAACTTAAAATAATTTAGTTTACTAATTCCTTCTAATTTAAATAGTATTATAATTTTAAGTAGCTAATTAATGCTTCTTCAGTAATCGTTCATATAATTGAGTAGGTAGGTTTGGTTTAGTTATGTAGTACGTTTGTAGGTATTTTTGAATTAGTATTTACGGCTTACAATTACAATAGATAATACTATAAATACCAACTTAAATACTTTCCGTGTGCGAAGTGCAAGTACAAACCATATTTATAGGTTACCAATAGTTTACTTTTTATGTCAATCACAACCTTTCTTTCAAAATCGTATATTATTTGGCGTTTTATATACAATCTTTATTATTGCCAGCCCTTACGTTACGTAAAGTTATTTGTAATTCTCTTTTGCTAATGAACCAATTGTATTCTTACCCCAATACTTATCCACGTGGATAATACTGTTGGTGTTTTGACAGAAATCTTTTTTAGCTAAAAACATTGTAGAAAACAAAATAGGCTGAACGTAACATTTTTATACATCGTAATGTAGGTACTAGTAATGCTTACCATTTCATTTTTAATCTTAATTATATAGCTATATGACATTATTTAAATTTGTAATTAATTCTATAAATTAGATACTAGGTTGGTATATTTAGGATTACATTTATAGTACCTATTGCACTGAATCAGTACAGGAAAGTTTAGTGTAGTATCATAATGAGATAGATAGATGAGACCTTATAGGTTTTACCTTTCCCAAATGGGATGATGCCTTAAAACTTGTAGATGCCTTTTACCTATTTTTATATTATGTTAAGTATATACAGTATAGTATAGATTTTATATAATTAGTCTTTTAGAAAAAAAATTTAAATGAAAAAGCAAAAAAATTTCATGTCACACAGTAAGTAATTATGGTATTGTACTGAACGTGTTAAAGCTAACAACAGTTTCATAATAATAAGTAGCTAGATTTAGATTTAGGTATATGCGTACCATTTTGGCTAATATTCATTCATAATTCACAATATAAGTTCATTACAGGTTTGTGATTAGATTAACAGTTTGTAATGTTTGTATTTAGGCTATTATGTAAATTATTTCGGTAAATAATTAGGTTAGTTTAGTTAGGTAACAACAGTACAGTGCAGTTTCGCAGACTGAAATTGCTTCGGTCTGATCTGCATGTCTGATCTGAGTCAGTTTGATTCGGAATCCTTCTTGGAAGTAAATGATACAATGGACCGGATTCCTTTGACGGAAGTCTACAAACATTAATAAATTATTATGTAGGTACATTAATTATATGCAAACCTGTAATTAATTTTCCATTTCTAGATATTGAGTGTATTGAAGTAAAGGTAGCAAATAGTTAAGTAAGTATATAGTGCATAGTAATATTGTTATTAATAATTAATAATTTCAATTGTTCATTCGTGATATTCTTTATAGGAAGCTAGAAATTATGTTTTGTTGTGATGATTTGATTGTTTATTTATAGTTTGGTTTTGGTTAATTTATTGGTTTTTTCGTTTCGTTTGATTACATTTCATTTGGTCTCATGTTTTTAATTCTTCAACTTAAATCAGGTACAGAATTCGATATTGGATTGGATTTTTGGATCTATTCTCAATTCTCTCAATTGTTTGAGTGAGTGGATTGGATTTCATTGCTTTGCGATTGTTTGTGCATTGTATTGAATTTCAATTCGAATTTCAGCGAGCTCGGAAAGGGAGGGAGAGAAAATTCACCTTCTTTTTAGCTCCGCTTAAAAAGTCTTTGTACATATCTGATCGAATGTATCGTGAGTAACTGTCACTTTTCATTAGGTGATACACGTGAGCCTGGAACATGAAAAAATACTTTGCTGTAATTCCACAGAGGATACGTAAATGCAATTTTTGAGATTATTTTGCAAAATAGTAGGACAGGGCATTACCAGGGCGGTGTCAAAGCTCCACCGATCGGGGCTCCCTTCTTGAATGTTTTTACGAGTTTGGTCGTAGGAATGAGAGTCAACATTCACGAGACAGGTGGAATCTGGAGCTAGAAATTCCGCCCAGATTTCTTCTGCTCGTTTAGGTACATCTGTCATGGGGAGTCGCTTCAGCTCTTGAACTGCTTCCCAAAACCTGGAATCAGAAAAGGAGATAACAATTGCATGAAATATGGATGAACATCCATCTTTGTGTCTTTTCTACAGAGAAAATATAATACTCCAATTTCAACCCGAGGAATTACGGATACTACCACACATAATATATTTTATTAGTAAAGTAGCTATGTTTTGTTTCCCACTTGAGATTTTCTGCCGAAAATTCTTTTTCCAGAAAGCGTGAGAAATGATCTCTGCCTACGGGATCCTTCAGTAATTCCTCAACAGAGAATCCCCATCTTCGAACACGTCTTGCTGGTATGTCCTTCCTAAGAAAAACAAAAACAAATATTCAGGAAGATAAAAACAACACGGTAGATATCTAGGAAAAGAATAAACATGAGAGTGAAATCCTTACGCAATTTTCTCTTGATCCCAGTAATCAGCACTATCTGATAACCAGGGATTAGAAGGTTCCGGCGCAATGATGAAAGGATCATACTCAGAATACATTTCATAGTAAGCCATGTGCCTAAATGCATGCAAAAGTGGAGTCAGGTGAGCGTCAGAAATAACAATTAATTTCCTTAGAATTGCAATATAAACAATATTAATTATTTGGAAGATTAATTAATTATTACATTTCTGCAACTTTTGAGATTTTGATGGAATGCCTATCCAGCTTGTACTTCAAAGATTTAATTTGCTTAGTAAGCTCGAATGCTGACATAGTTTTCTCCTTTGAAATACCACAGTCTTTGCGATTGTCTGTGGAATTGCTGCCGTGTCTAGGTCGGTTCATGCGACACACCTTCTTAATATCCATCTCCGTCGTATTCACACATCCAGGCTATAATAGCAAAATCCTTGTCAATTTGTATCTACTACGACTAAGCCAATTAAATCTCCATACTTTGCTTGTGCCTCAAGACTAATCAAATAGAAAACTTACAGAGGGTCGATGAACATCCCAAAACGCACGCTCTTGACTATCCAGCACTTTCCTCTCCAGTTTGTCCCGCTTCTTGTCTACTTTGCTTTGAGCTTCGGCCTGTCATTTTAATAAATTGAAATAGATAACGTTACAATCTTCATTAATATCTGGTATTTTACATAAAAGTATAAGGAAAAGATATTGTAACAGTGTAGATCGTCCCGCTAACATAAATATATACCAAAATACATACATAAACTCCAAACCCCACTCATTTCCTTCGTAGCATTACATTAAATATATAAGCTTTCACAATTTTAATAAAATACTCATCTTTCCATTATATTTTACTGTGTATTGGCATTTCGTGACATTTCTGCGTGCAGAAAGCTTATAATATTGTATTCTTCTATTTCCATACATTTGGGATGATGTTTTGGATATTATATCCTTGCGTGACAAGACTCACCTGCATGAAGATGAACTCCCACTTCCTGGAAAACATTTTCTGCAATCTTGCCAAGTTTTCTGCTTCATAGTCGGCCAACTCGAGTCTCGTTTTATTTTGCATTGTCCTCTTGCACAAGTAAACCGCTGTAATTACCGAAATAACACTTGGATTGCAAATCTCTTCTCACACTTTCTCCATTACCTTAAATTACTAACGTCTTATCTTTTCCTGTGAGTAATTGCGTTGCTAATTTACTTACCATAATCAGAATTCTCAGGATCCCAGTAGTTTGACGGCCAGAAATATGGCGTCTGTACAAAAAATTACAAACAAAGTTAGCCAGTAGTACTGTGATAAAGACAAAGCATCGCATTTGCAACGGCAAGATTATTCGCATGTAGGTCTAATATATTTTTTCATGGGGCTTTCACCAAATGAAAATCTTTTACACGGGAAAACTAGGAGAAAGTATCCTTTACAACGTAAATGTAATTAGAGAAAGTGAAAGTTAGCGAGCCTTTCTTTGCTCTTTTGAAGGAACGTGTGTGGCGATGTGGCGAGCTGGATCAAATTGCATACATTATGGATATACGATACCGTTTTTAGAAGTACTCCATATCTATAGTGTATAGTATATAACTGCCTTGTGTGTGGTATATTTTCTATTATAATAAAAATGCTAGAGAAGGTAAGAGAACTTCGATAAGAATGCTTTCAGCATTAATTTTCGACTGATTCAGCATTCATATCAAATGGGGGGACTCTTCAGATGAAAGTGGCTTTTAAGCTTTTAAGATAATATTGCCGTCAGCAATTTAAACATGTCCCAGTCTATACATTATGCATCACCACTATATTAGTGTCATATCGACCAAATATCTTGTCTATCATATATTTAGTTTCTAGAAACTCATTCCAAAAATGCTTCAGAAACAAAATATCAAATCGATGAGACTAATATATGAGACTGTGCGTTTTGCGTTGGTGTTTGTCTTTTTGATACCACGTATTTGAGGGTCTTGGGAACTTAGGTACTTTATGAGTACCTACTTGTAGCCTAAATGTCAGCAAAAGTTTTCTACGTAAATTGTTCTGTAACAATGGGCCTTCAACTCATGTTAATGGAAAATTAGTGTATTTTTATAAGTATCAAAAAACGATCAAGAAGTGTTCGTGATAAGTACATGTATTTATGACAGTATGTTTTTGTTAGGTAGCGAGTGTGATGTAACGTGAGTGCTGCAGATTTTGTAATGTAATCTGTGTGGAAGGTAGTCATATGTAGTACTGTAAAACTGTACCTGGAATCTGTAGAATGCGGAATCATTCTTGACGGTGAGTATATGATCTTCTATCGGGAATATGTAGCCGTGCGCTGCCAACAAATGTGCCAGATGAAGAGCCTCATCTAAAAATAGAAATGTAAAAAATTTAAAACTACGTACGTATAATCAAATATAAATAAGATTTCCTTCATTTCTTTCCACTCTCCATGAATGAAAACTCCCGTTAACTTATGCATGCATTGGTAAGTACACCTACTCCATTGCATTCTTAACCAAAGCAATATGTACCTATATTACTATATACAGTACAATCATGATATAATAAGTAGTAATTCAGTGCATAAACCCTCTAGATATGGTGAAAACACTTATTTTAATTTACAAAGTTGTGTGGGGGCATTCTCAGTCAAATTCTTCGAGAAAATGTTGGAAAGACTTTTAAAATAGTTTGCCTCCTGTTTCCTTAATCTAAAAAGTGACAATTATTGCTAAAAGTGAAAGCCCTAGTGTCTGTTTATGGCCTGAATTACCTAAAAAAAATAAAAGGTTGAGGTCAGGCATACAGTTAATACACGGTGAAAGTACCCGTGCGCTCTCCCAGCCGAGCACTACATATTTAAGTTGTTAAAAGCACTCACTAGGGAAATACGCAAGTAAATAAGCTTATAAAAACTTTCTCCCAGTTTTTCCAGTTAACAAATACATAGCCTAAGAAAAGAAAAGACTATAAATGCTGCATTGTTTTCAAGCCAAGAATTAATCCCGAGTACGCTTGTTTTTATATACTACAATTTACAGTGTGACGTTTATATAACCCTATCTCTATGAATTAACCAGGAGGGGAGCGTATTTAACATTTGTGAAAGTGTAATTGTTATACAAGTTCACTTATTTGTAAGTAATAAAGTACAATAACATGGAGATAGGACTATAGGTATACTTTAGCACTATGTACATATTATGCAGTATACTATAAATGTCACACTGTATTAACCAGATAGGAAAATAGGAGAAAGCTTAAGTGTTTTTTTCTACAGTTGTGCACTTTAACCGTAGCATCATTCGACTTTTTCCCACCTAAATATCAGTAGGGTTGTTAAATGTTTACAGGGAAACTAGTGTGATGCATCATTGTCTCCTTCTTTAAAGGGTACGCTAATTAAAAATGCTTTACGTAACCCAGATATAGTTCATTAGTTCATTCTGTACAAAGGCTATATGCATGAGCGCCTAAACGACTGGCTAAATTCCTTTACTTTTCCCAATCAGAGTAAAATTGCGAATTTCTACAATTTTACCCAGCTCCCTTCATTGCTACAACCTAAGCGCTAGCTAATTAAGTATGCATTGTAATCTGATCAAATAAACATAAGCATTAGCTTTTATTATGTCACTACAATACCACGATCTAATTACTACGAAGCGTGTTATGTAACGTATTGCAATTACCATAAACATAATTTACATTTAATGCACTATTTCAGCCAACTCAACCCACCTTACATTACCTCGTGAATGTAAATGTATATACAGATGTATATGTATGTGCAGTATCTAAACCTAAACCAATTTTAGCAGTACCAACAAACCGAAACTAAAGTTTCGAGTATTATACTGTCTTCTATTACCTATTATAACTACGTCTAGTTATTAGTTTGTTATGTAAGAGCACTTAGAAAACCCACAATACTGTTGTAATTATGAAATATCCGCATAATGTTTTCGTCCCTGATGTATAACTAACTATATGGGAATAATTTCCGACAGCATAATTTATAGTTCGGATAGGAATACAATTTATGTGCCCTAAATTATGGAATAGTCCCACCCATGAAGCAGTTAAGCAATGAATTTTACCACTAGTTCAATTTAAAAAATATTAACTCCTGTGTTGATTATATGGAATGACAAGAGTTTTTAGTATATAAACTTTGTGAGCGGCCAACTTTTCCCATTAACATGTAGGAGAACAATAATGATCTATTTATTTGCATAATTGCTATGAATTTATAGTTGATGGTACTCAGAAAGAATGATAGATTATAGAGTTATCCTACTGCATTGTAGTCTTGTAGTTCCCTAGTGCATTTATGGAGCTGTGCTGGAGCAAAATAACAGATCCGAAATAAAATGTATTTTATAAATGCTCGCATTATAAAAAATCCGGAGCACTTCTCTGGAGGATCTCTACTGAACTGAATTTGTAACCTAATGTACCGAAAGTTCATGTAAAAGTTTAACTTTTAGGTTGCAGCTAAGTTTGGATGTTAGGGAAATCACTACTCCATTAATGTATAAGTGCTAATGAATATTTATCCCTACATAGCAAAAAGAAAGGCGCACTGCAGCGCGTCACCGACATAATTGGCTTTTTAAATTACTTTCCCTTTCCCTTGTCTTGCTTATTATGTATTTAACTAGTGGCAATTTTAACGATGAGAATGACGCAAGTTGTACCTTCATTTCTATTTTCAGCGTTTCATTATCTCGTTTACTCATTAAAGAAGACATTGAAGCATAGTTGGGTAAATTAGGCAGAAAATTAATGCTGGTTCTTGTTTTGGCTTCGTTCCTATCTAGCAATGCAGGTAATTAAAAACAAAACAGGATTACCTACCCCTACCTTCTCCAACAACAGATATAACCATTATAATATTATCTTAATGGATATACGATGACGGAGTTAAATATTTAATGTAGCTAATAGATATTATAAATAGTTGCAACATCTATATAGTATGCTTTCGTATGCTTTTAGTAGTCCTAATGCTATTTTAACCAAAGTAGGATTAAATTAATAAGCATACTACGGTAAAGGCTATAGTTCTTAGTTCAGTAAATAAAATAGCATGGGTATACCAGAAGAAACAGCATAAGAGTAATATAATTAACTAGTTAAAGATAAATTCGTTATTCATAAAGGTAGCAACTTGTAATTTAATTGTTAGGTTTAGCAGATAATAAATTTTGGATAGTTTGTTTCAGTTTCAGTTGCGCTACATTTGTGTCAGGAGTTCTTGCTGCGTAACTATCTGACGACAAAAAGAGATACAAAAGGACATTACATAGAATTGATTGCTTAGATTGTGTCTCAAGCTCGGAGCATCATTACAGAATGGAGAAATGTACCTAAAGGCACGTGGGGCACAAAATACAAACTAAACTTTGCTGAGAAATTGAGTCTCTAGAGGATCGTTTACTGTGCTCTTCTATTTCTACTTAGCGTTAGTTGCAGAGTATCAGAAATAAATAGGGAATAGCGATAGCTGACATTAATTAGAAATCTTACAGTATCCATTACATACTCGCTCTATTTATCTGTACAAGATAGAGATGAAGTGATGTAATAAAGAAAGTAGCTACTCCAAATAGGAAATAAAAGAGGAAATTAAGAAGCAGAAAAGCAAAAAAGTCAACTCAACTACAACTAAGTTAGGATCAGATAAACTAAACTACAAATGCCGTATGTATCTTACAAAATCAGCGAAAGGAACGAGAAAAAGAGATGTCGATCTCTTAAAGGAACTGTCTATCAACGATGATATCTTTGACCATTGCTTGAACCCCTGCAGACAGTCGTCTTCCATTTTGCCCATGCCCATGCACTAAAGTTGTATGTATGACCCAACTCCCCTCCCCCATAAGTTCCAACGTCCATGATGGATAGTTAGACACAGATAGTTTCACATCACTATCACATTAGCGAAAATAGGAAGTCAAACTAAACTGCAATGTAATCTCCTGTACAGCAGTAGTACAAATATTGACTTTAGGAAGATAACGAACAAAGTTGATAGGGATAGGATGCGGGGAAAGCTACCTATACAATATTCAGCCTTTTCAGAAGCTATATTTCAGCTCAGTTATTTAATTAAACAAACTTTTGTTTGTTTAGTCTGGCTCACTCACTCAGTCAGTCAATAAAGCTTCATTAAGATCTCATGAGCGATAGCGATACCATGATTTGTATTTTCTATCTGATGTAGTCATCTATATTATAGTGCGAGTAAGTTCCCTAGTACGTAATACTAAAACTATTTATAAGTAATAAATGTTCTCCATGATTCTCTTTATTGCGTTAGCAGAGACTTTTCTACAAATGAGAAACTGAATTCGACAGAAACATGAAGGCTTCTCTTTTTTCAAGTTAATTGAATAGTGAACGAATGTGAGAAGAGGAGGAAGTACCTAATTTTTATTACGGTAACAAAACTAATACAGAGAAATGAAAATAAATGGATGAAACAAATATAAGGAATAGGGATTCATTACTGTATTCTTCCACAGTTACTGAGCGCACAGCGCATACCTTGAACAACTACATATTTAACGGATTTTTGTGGATGTAAAAGTAGGAGAAAGTCTGTTGGGGATTTTGGCAATGCTGCTTCATATATTTTATTCGCCTCATACACTTTAATAGTTTGTGAAATTGAAGAAGGGGAAAGTTTTGAATTTGACATTCAGGAGTGTCATTCATGGTAGTATGTACTATGTATGCCTGTATGGTAATGCATTATGTACCCGAGGAAGAGAAAGCTCTATGCTAATAGTTTTGTGAAGCTCACTGTAAATGTGTATTCGTGCTAGATTTACAAAGTTAAACGCCTATACATACACATCAAGTATGAATGAGAGTATGAACTGAGTTATTCAGATGTTACATAAATCAATTTGTTTATGAATTATGGATTGTATAACAACAATGATGAATTATAGCTTCATAATATTGTATTCATCCCTAATGCAATTGTATATATGCAAACTTTGCAAACATACAAATGATTTCACAGTTCTCTTAACATCACGCTCTCATTCCAATTTCGGTTTGAGTCAAGCTAAGCAAAATTCCATGGTATTTTCCTTGTACCACTACAAGGGTATATAGTTGACACTTGAAATAAATATTTAATGTGATCTGGAGGGAAAGCAGAGCATTTTATGTAATCCGCTCTGACATTCTGACAATGATGAGAGTTTATCTCAGTTTCTTATAATAGCATATACAGATCTGTACATAAATAGTATATGTAACCTAAAGAAATGCCTTTAGAGAGATGGGAGTATTATGGGAGACTCACTCCGAGTTGGTTGGATTTAAATAAATGAATTATAAACTAATTTGTTTATACACAGAAGACACAGATACGATACAGTTATCAATTCTACATCTGTTGTGCACTCGTAATAAATTATTCGGTGGGATAAGACCTCCAATGGATCTGGAAAGTGGATTCTCTAACTTATTTATAGCAACAAAGCCTTGGCCTTTATTAGATAGGTATTTTGGTAACCTGACTTGACTTTGGCTTGATCAGCCCAGATCAGATTATTTATTTACTCGGGTAGTGCAACTGGCTGGCTATTCTTAATATGCAGGAAGCAATATGCAATCTAATCATTTAATCATCAATACATATTACTATCATGAGCATTATTACAGTAACGAAAGGTTTTGTACCTGACTTACTTTGATCGTCGACATCCAAGTGTCTTGTAATCCAGCAAACCAGATCGGATCCTGGAAAACCAAAGGAAACAGTAATAGAAAAACAATAGTTAGCTAACACCCCGTAATACACTCTTACATATCGCCCCATGTAACAAAGACTTGTGGTTAATGATATGTCGCATTAAAAATTTCTGGATTTAGCCTATTGGTACTAGTACAAGAAAGGAATATCAACTTTCTTCTCCTATTATAAAATATAATGTTCACCTTTACGTAATGCTATATCTATTAATTACCATTAGCCAAATGAAATTACCTGCAAAAACAGACGGGATTTTTGTCAAAAAGCTTTTCACAGTTCTAACAGGCACACCAGAACCTTCGTCTTGCATTCTCTCGATCATTCTCTCCATCTGATTTACATAAATAACAAATATATAGTTGCAGTAGATTTATTTCTCTTTCCTACGTTATGTAGTGAGAACATGCAATACCAAGATTAAGTAATATTTTAGATTAGATTGCACGATATGTAGGTATAATTTATGGTGTAACTGCCGGAGCTAGTTAAAAAATAAATTAACATGTAACGGGAGAAGTGCATGAACTAGCCTGTAACTGTATGGTATTAGCATTCGTGTATGCACATTAGTGTGTTGTGAATTTCAAAATAATAATTACGACATTTACTTTAAGGGGCTACATGTATAAGTGCAAAAAATGGGTCACGTTTTTTTAAAATTATCACCTTTATGATCTGTCTGCTGATAGATATGGATATTGTGATAGGGCACAGCCACTACTTGCTAAATAATTTGTCTTAAGGTGTAATTTGATTTTGCACACCAGCAGTGTAACAAAATGACATTTCATTTACATACGCAAATTAATGTCATAATATGTGCATTTGTTCCTGCATAACATACAGATATGTGTACCTAAATTTATATGCATGGAAAACTAAACTAATGACACTAGGAAGTAGTAAATATTTAGTTTTCGTGCAAATGAAATATAAGGTGAAATGTTAACATGATTTACTTAGGCTTTAAATTAAAAAGGATTATCACAACAGTACTTACCTTTCTGTACACAATATGATTCGGGGTTTGATCCCGATTTCCATTTCCACTTGTTCCAGTGCTCGTTGACTCTGCTGCGATTGCCGAATCCATTTCCGTAATACTGACGAGTTTATCTGTTTGATCAGTGCCTCTCCCCTCACGGTTTGAACCCCTGTATCCACAAAATTACTCTTGAATTAACACTTGCATAGAGCAATCATTTTAAACTAGGGTTAATGTTGCTACAACTTGACTTGTAGTTGTAGGATATTAAAAGGGAGCCGTCATTAGCTTTTATATGCTTTTATGTTATAGTACATAGTATGCAATTGTATATCCACACTTGTATTTTTTTTCTATTTATGTAGAGATATATACTAGGTATGTCAAAAATTCCTCCACATATTTATTCATTGCGTACTGCGTACTATATTACAAAACTATACATAACAAGTAATAGGGTAGGGAAAAAAAGCAAGTTAAGGAGAAGTGGAGTTAATATAGTTATACTAATTAAAGATAAAGGAAGATGTAGGGCTCCTTACGTCATCATCAGTATTGTAGGAACACATAGCATGCTGCTTTGACTGTCCCTTGTAGTTCTGCTGTTTTCCTTATGTTATCCTGCTGTCTCCGTCTATATTAGTAAATGGTCTTCCTTTGCTGGATGACTTATCTTCTGGACCAGATATAGATTGGCTTTAACGTCAGTGGGCACTGCAAGATAACATTTAGTCAGCTATTTATTAATGGAGAGGGGGAGATATTTTATTCTTCTATTTCAATGCTTAGCTATCAAGTGTCTATATTAAATAAGAAGCTCATTAGGCTATATGCCAATATGCTCCTGTAAGTATATTCTAATAGTATCATACTTCTATGCTTTTTAAATGCTGAAATGCGTTTGATACTCATTAGTAGGATGAGGCATCATTTAAATATAGTAGCTAATTAGTAATTAAGTACTGTAAGAGTATTAACTAACAATAAAGTATGCTGAGCTTTCTCAGAACCCGAATAAATTACTCCACTGTATTTATGAAATACCCATGCAAAGATGCACAATCACAATCTATGTATTTAGTAAGGTAGACTACTTAGGTAGGTTATTTAGGCATACCTATGTAATCTTTTAAACCTTTGCTGAGTATACAGGAACAGTCGGACTTTGCTTAACTGTATATGAATCTTATACATTACTACATACAGGTATAATAAAAGTTGTTTTTGTGATGACGGTATTGAATTGAATTTCTAGTATTATTACCAAAGAATATTTTCTTCAGTAAGATTTCGTATTCTGTCATGACACCCTTTCTTTGCCTTTCTCCATTATCCATGGGATTGGCAGGCTAAACTCAAATGACCAGTGGTGGTAATGGTTTCTGCTGCTGTCGATTTGTGAGTAAATCTTTAAACAAACATCCTTACTGAAAATTGTGGAAATCCGAATCCCGTATTATATATAGCATACATATATGGTAGCATTGCCTTTGGTGTGAGCAAGCTACATAATATATTTGTTTCAACCACAAAAAATCGTTGTTGATAGGAACTTATTTATTTACAGTCTAAGCTAAGCTAACCGATATCCCCAATAAAATATAATGGCCCAGTGTGATTGCCTGTTGGTAAGCCCTTGCTTGCTAGCCTGCTGGCTTAGGAAAATATCCTTCCGTCTCCAAAATGTGAATAGTACGAGTGTGTGTGTGTATGTAAATGAGTTTGTAGTGAAGAGAGATAAAAAGAGTTGAAATGTGCAAAGCAAGCAGTTAAAGTCAAGTGAGGAGGATGAGTTTTATGCCAATTGTGGTTGTTAATGCAGTTTTGGTTGCCGTCTCCCAATCCCTTCTTATACTCTCAGACTCGCTCTCTATATCAAACCAATATCTAATACCACTTCCTTTAATATCCTCCGCTTTTGCTAGATATTCCTTTTTCCTCAATCAGTAGACATGAATTACACAATTTCATTTTTCAGGAAAAAATCACTGAAAAATGAAAACTTACACATGTTATGAAATACTTCTCTCCATTTATTTCCTTTATTTCTTGTTTGTTAAAGAGTAAAAATATATGCGATTTCAATTTCCAAAGAATTTTTGTAAAACATGTTGAATTTAGGAATATTTCATATTTTGGCTTATTTATTCCTGGAGAAATATTTCTCTTCTTTTTGCTATAATACTCACAGGAGGAGGGCAGCTGAGCAAATGCGTTAAAATCCCTTACAATTCGAATACCTATTATGTATGTATTATGTGTGTACCCTCTTTATATGATCTACTTTTCACTCACTCACAATCTCTATAAAGAACAGAATAGACAAGATATAAGTACTTATATACTATATTACCTTTAGAATGTTTACTCTTCCTTCAGGAATAGCAGCAGCAGAGGCTTTCCTTCTCAGGATCTACCCGTGTGTAATGTAAATACCCGTCTGTTTCCTTCTGTCCGTCCCGTTCCCGTCTCTTTCCTTCGGATTCAGAACACTTACTAAAAAATTAGTTTGAAGAACAACTCAACTCAACTGAGCCAGAGTAAGTAGGGGCAGGCAGTCTCAGTTCTGTTTCAGTTCGCAGTTTGTTCCGTTCTATTCAGTGATGCGATGTGAATGTATGTGAGCTAAGTAAAAGAGCTAAACAAACCAGCGAAGCCTGCAACACTTTCAGTCCAGTTCTTCGTTCACAGACTCAGATTCATCCTCAGCAAGTCAGAAACAGAAAGAAGGAAAGTTTTGCCAAGAAAATCAATAAAGTGTTTGCAGCTCTGTCTTTTGCGCAATGGCAAATCCTAAAGCCCCAAAGCGAAGAATCCATTTTAGCCGATAATACGGACTACGGACACACCGAAGTGGATGTACCTTATGCATATAATATCAACAGAATGTTAGTCACATACAGTACAGGACTACAGGACAGTTAGCAATCCAATGCAACGGATACAGCAAAAATTCTGCACACAAAACAGACAGATACAGCAGAAGGAGAGTATGCCCTACGTTACACTTTACATGACATACATAAGCATAAGTACATATGTAAGCAGGCTGCAGTTGAGTTGGACACATAAATATATGACATAAGGGATAAAGACGAAATGCTACTTTATTTATGCTTTGATAAGAGTTGACTCGTCTTTTAGCATATATACTACATCCTATGTAGATACTTGTGTTACAGTATGTAACACAAGTATCTCAAGAAATACAGATACATACGAGCAACATTAAGCATAATATCCACATAACGCTATGGATTAGGATTTGATACTCCATACTCAATGGTACTATATTTATTTTTAGTAAGTGTAATCTATTTATGCACCTTTAATTCGCTGGAACACATGCAGAAAGCCATTATATACGAACTATTAAAGATAAAAATATCTCTGTATACTTTGCTGGTTACGTCTAGGCCATATTAGAAGCAAATACTATACCACACTGATAATATATTGTGGTATGAGGTAAGGAATTGATAGAGAAACAGTATGTATGGAGCCAGTAAGTACTTAAGTAGTACACATCTACTAGAATAGAAGCAGTGAAGGTTTATAGCCAAAAGATAATAATAAATCCTAATAGCATTTATCGTCTCATACAGTACATTAATCAGCTTTCTATACATACTACATACAGCCTTATATGCCTATACTTCCTGTAAAAATGTTAGCCGTAATTTAATTTTGAATAGTAACAGTACTGCACTGTCTACTGTGTTACTGGTACTGCTAAGTGTGTTCGACAATGTATGTATGTGTCCGGTATTAGTTGCTCCTGCATATAAATTCCATTCTACAAAGGAGAGGATGAGCTTTGAAACACGTTGCCAATGTATATGAACATATGTGTCCCACTTTGTATGTGATATACTATTCGGCCGATGTTGATATAGTATAGATCATTATTCTTTCATTTTCATTTAGCTGACAATTACTGTGAAAAATATGTTTTATTGTTGTAAACACACTACTAAGTATGTAATATACTAGTATTTATATGATTTACCTTGTACCAAATGATAGCGTGGGAGGGGCACAACCCTGAAACGGGAAGTTAAGGGTTCAGAGTTGCGATGACCCTTTTAAGATCACTGTCACTTTTGGATAGTACATATTACTGAAAAATGGTATTTCAGTGTCAATGTCAATCTCAGCAGATGCAGCTAATCTAATAAAGTCTTGCAATTGACAAGTAGAAGAAAAGAATCCAATTTTGGATACGATATAAGGGAGAAAATTGGCGTTGTAAAGCTTATTGTTGTTGTATGAATGCATGAATTTACCTTTCTTTGTATGTACTTACACAAAGAAAATAAGGATATACCATTTCTCAGATAATGTGAAAGTGAATAATATCCATTATCCAGCGCAGCATTAGCATCTAGAATGCGTTTCGCTATGCCCCATTCAGAAGTGGAAGTGGCAACGGCAACTGTAAGCTGTAAACTGTACAAAGTGACAAGATAATCTAGCTTTTGTGTGTAACTTGCATTTTTATTCCTCCCGTACCACTTACGAATTCTTGGATAGAAGAGACTAACTGCAAAACTACATATTATTGAGTTTAGGTATTTTGCATTTTAATCTTGTATTTTGTAACACGTTATTGTGAGACAATAAGAAAGTATTAAAAGTCCAAAATGCAAAAGGTTGAAACTGGGCACTTCTGGTAGTAGTGTATTGTATATTAGGCAATGTCCATAACTAATTTCACACCGGTTTGAGTGTTAAGCATAATGAACTTTGGAAAAGAAAGTGGTTATTTTGGCGTCAAAAGTTCTAGTTCTTCGTTTTCTGTTAGTTTTTCTCAGTCCTCATCACAACAGTCTCAGGCGGATGAGGAAGACCCGGACCAGCATTTTGGTGAGGCATCAGATGATTTGCTTGACCTCTCGGAAATTATAGTTCGTGCAGCTGATTGCCTACCAACGGAACGTTACCTGACCACCGGTTGCAAAAACCTAGACCATTTTTTTCATGGAGGAATCCCATGTACTGGAATTACTGAGCTTGTTGGAGAAAGCGGAAGTGCAAAGACACAGTTTTGTCTTCAGCTTACTCTGACGGTTCAGCTACCTGTTACTTTTGGTGGTTTGGCAGCAGGTATTTTTCTTTTATGGTTTATCATTATTTCATCTTACTTTTTATCTACATCATAAATAGCAAACATAAAAGCAAAACGTACATGGCAACTTTCTCCTTACATACACTAACGAAATGAAGCTTTCACTTGTTTCTGTTTGTCTATGCGTATGTATAGTAGTACATGTGCATACATAAGTACATAATACAATATATGTACCTATATATCACTACTTAAGGTACATCTTGTTTTATGAAAGTAAGTCAAAGCTAATAGATAATTAATAACTTATATACAGTATGGCCCATGAGTCACGCATAGTCCTAAATCCAATGCATTAACTTTCACCAATGTATTGTACTGTAGAAAACTGAAATTATCATACTTACCAAGTGAACTTTGAACTTGGCGCCCGTTGCTTGTGGCGCCAGATATACATACGTAGAGTAATAATATATTCTACATAGCATACAATACATTGGTGAAAGTTAATACACGGAGATTAGGACTATGCGTGACTCATGGGCCATACTGTAGATTGAAACTGTTTCTGATGTCTGAGTATTTAATTTCTAAGTTGAATGTAGTAATTATTTAAACTATATATATTAATTTAGGTTTCATTTTGAGAAATTATAAGATTACATACTGTATTGTATAATTTAACTTTGTATATGAAAATAAGGAGAAAGCTCAAGGCTGGGTTGTATAAAGTTACATTTGTATGTATCTTAATAATGTCTTTATTGCATTTTATTCAGGAGCCATTTACATAAATACCGAAAGTTCTTTTCCATCAAATCGATTAGTTGAATTGACTTCTCATTTTAAGGCGAAGTATGGAAACAACCTGCTGCAAAGCCCCATGGACAAAATTTTAATAGAGCATCTGCCAGAAACTGTAATTAAACCGTTTATATTATACTAGCATAGTAAAGTATATGTACGTAACAAGATAAAGATTTGTCTAGTCTTCACAATAAATTCAAATATACATGCATTTTTATTTTATTTCGCAGATAGGACTGATAAAGTGTATTAACGAACGCCTTCCCGTCATGATTGAGCGTACTGGGAACTTCCGGCTGATTATTATTGATTCCATCGCTGCTCTGTTTAGGGCAGACTACGATGAAACGACCTTTCAACAAAGAACCGACGACTTAAGACAAGTTGGAATGTCATTAAGAAATCTGGTTGAGAAATATAATGTCTGTGTAGTTGTTGTTAATCAAGTAAGTATATTATTGTAGAATGTATATTTTAAGTTTAAAATGTGATTTTTAAAGTGATTGTATATTAGCTAACAACTGTTTTGAATTTGTTTCAGGTTACTGCTTCACCTACCCAAGGTGGCAACATCCCCGCCTTAGGACTAGCGTGGGCTAACATGATCACAACCCGCATTTGTGCCTCTCGGAAGGAGGATATACGAAGCTTTCAAATAATGTTTGCACCTCACTTACCAAACACATCTGTAAATTTTTCTTTGTCTGGCAAGGGAATACAGTTGTCTGAAACTAGCTAGCTTAAATTAAGTTTAAATTATGATATTTTGTACTCATATATGCATTAAATAAAATATGGTGTAAAAAATAGTGTTAAAGCGTAAATAATATAATAATAATACTAATTGTTCTATTTTTATACCCAATTAAAGTTGATAAATTACTGATTTTCTGTGCAAATCACATTTCTTAATTTCCGGCCAACAATCAATCAGGATTATCATTACTTTAAAGCTAGGTTATAATCCCACAATCCCACTACCGGCTAAACCAATAGATATATTTATAGCCTCATTATAATAGTATTGCACGTCAAATTCATAGACAGGGGGTCCAACAATCATTTATGATGCGTGGAACATTATAAATTCTCGTAATTAAATTACAGAAAAATGTTTTAAAAATAATTGTACAAATTAAAATAAAAAAGGTATGCAAAATAAAATTAAAATTAAGCGAGTATACTTCTGTTGGTTTTGTTTCGTAAGAAAGGTAGGCACCGCCATCTACTTGGGAAGTAATTGAGTTCCTTTTTGTGATAGGCGCCAAAGCGTAGAGAGAAACTTCATTAGAAAAAAATGGAAACAATCTTCCCACTCTACTCAACTCACCACAAAGGCCTTCGGAATAAATAATGCAATGGAAGCTAAACTTAAATAGAGAAAGAGCTTACAAGAAGAGAAAAGAAAGGCCAAGTTGCAAGTTGTTGCTGCCTGCTGAAGGAAAGAGGAAGGAAGAGGAACAAAAATAAAAGAATCATCGAAAAGTGACTCTCATCAACAACGGCAGTCACCATCCAGTCAGCTCAATCAAGCTCAACATCCCGCTCACTGCCTCCAATAATAAAAGAGAAGGGCAGAATTTCTCCGCCATAAACATCAAGATCTTTTTGTTTGACCTTTTAGGTAAATATTTAACACATTTAAATCAAGTTTAATGCGCATAATAATTAATAATAACATTAAAGTTAATGGATAAGTTGTAATTGTAAATATACTAAAATAAGAATCCTCGCTAGTGAGGGGCATTATTTAAATTTGATGTAGATATTGAAAATCATATTGTCAACTTCCAACTTGGAATGTCGAATTTGTCGTTTCGAATTCGAATTTTCTAATAAAATAGTAGTTTACAATTTAAATGTTATAGCTAATAGTCGCAATTTTAATAATTTCTAAATCATAACAGCTGATTTCAGGGCCAAAGAAAAAAAATCAAATTGGGAATGGTATTCATTAGTATTTATATTATACACAGACACAGGGCAGCGAGCTGGTGACTGGGAGAATTAATGACAAAATAATGAGCAATCAAACCGATCCACTACAATTTCCTGATTGTAAAAACTATTGACATCTCAGATGCCTGTTGAAAATTCCTGAACATTTTGTTGAAAATTGTATCACATGAGAGATGTCCAGACAAGCACGCTTCCCTGGGAAGTCCCAAAATAAACATCAAAGTAAACTTCGATTGTCCTACAAAGAGATTGGAGGGGCTACTAATGACACCAATCAACTTGTTGTTGCAACTGCCGCGAATTTAAGGGCAGTCCGTCCCTACTTCCCAGCAGATGATGATGTAAGTATTTTGCTTATGTCTGAATTATCTGATAGATATTACTTGAATATTTTAAAATTATTTTCGTAATCTTCATAAACATCTCACATATTTTCAGAAGGATGACGTCGGGTTCCTGGGCTTTCAGTTGAACGATCCTTTGGCAATTACGTGCAAAAGAAAGGCAAAATCTATTCGCATTGAATCAGATGAAGTCTTACGAGAAGAGCAACTTTCGGGAAATTCCGATGTAAAAAACGGGGAGTCTAAACCTAAAAGTGTTTCTAAATCGAAAAGTCACGTTTCGACTTCTGCTGCACATTTGAAAAGTACGCTTGACGAAAGCGTTAATGGAAAATCTCCAGTACTTTTGACAAATTTGAACTCAAAAAAATCAAATGGAAGTCTGGAAGAGGTTGCTGTTTCTACTTTGCAAGTGTTACCGTCTCCTATTAGGACTATTGCAAAGAAATTAAAATTTCTCCCTGAACTATCGTCTCGCTCCTCAAGAGTGATCACTCCTAACAAAAAATTCTTACCTGAAGAAATACCGGAAGTGAAGTCATCACCAAGTAAGAGACCTCGTAGCGATGCAAATAAAAGTTTTGGAACGCCATCAACAAAAACGTCCAACGCTGTAAAAGAAAATGGCAAAGTTCCTTCAGTTAAAAGGTGAAGTAATGATGGATACAGTCTAACTGATTACATTGCTTTCATAATATACCGTTCTTATCATACGTTTTTTAAAGTTTATAATAATATTTATGTATTTTTAAAAAATGTTTAGTCATGATAGTAGTTCAAAGGAAAAGAAGAACGCACGTGAACACTCTAAGGTAAGTTTTAACATGGCTAAATACATAATACAACTTATATATTGTTTATATGCTTTATTATATATGCATTGTTTTTACACACTTTGTTTTCAATTTTGCATTAGGAGCACCAAAAGCATTTACATGCTCACTCAAAGGCAAAGCTAAATGATTCAGTTGTTCAAGCAAAAAAAGTTGCAAGTAACTTTAAAGATGATACATTTAAGGAGAAAAGGATTGAACGAAACCAAGAAAATGTTTATGAAAATAGGACTGAGTTGGGTAAGTTATTAATTGCTGTTTAATTATAATTTTTGGAGGTGGAAATGACGTAGCTCAAGCTAATTATACAATACAACTCCTTATTTATTTACAGTTGGTGCTTGTATAGTTCCTTTTGAAGTTAAGAGAACTGCTGTTACAAATGGAACCGTTAAAAAACACGAAGGAATAGTCGTATGTGGAATTTGTCAAAAAATTCGTCAATTAAAAATACCTGCAAATGTACGTATTTAAAATATGCTCAATTATATTTACGTAAACGATGGTTAGTGATACTTATTAAATTAATAGTGACATAACATAAAACTTATTTTAATTTAAACTATAGAACTACAAATTGGGGATTTTCCTTTGTGATCGTTGTTACGAGCAAGCCACAATAATGCTTAAGAAAATAAATAAAACGAAATCATATTGCTGTATTGATGATATGGGTAAGTTTAAGTTTCTTAATTAACTTGTCTCAAAATATTTTTATACCTAGCTATACGATTTGTGACGTCTACGTTCTATATTTGTTCGTTATTTCTCCGTACCTACTACCTAGTATTTTATAACTATTTTAATTATTAATATTTAACAGGTTTATGTCTTTCCCGTCCTGATATGATACCCGAAGGAAATTGTTGTGACGCTTGCTTTTCTAAGTACTGCCTGCTGACTATGGACATCACGGACGATAACTATTTCAAAATTTGGAACCTTATCCCAAATTCTATTCGAGGATCCCTTCCGCCAACTCCAAACTACGTTTTCAGTGAGTACCCTAATCGGGGTAAAATTGTAAATGTAGATAAATTAGGGAAAATTATATCATCAAGCCCTCTACGGACAAAACCGTTGCGAACTTTGGTGGGTTCCAGTGCTAGCACAGCGAAAAGTACAAGTGGTGTGAGTAATGCATCTAGTGATTCAGAAGTGGAACAGCCTGCTTCGGACAGACAAGGTCAGTGGACGTCAATTTTACAATAACATAAAAAGATGAAAGGTTGAATTGACTTTGTTAAATATTAGTCTAATATCATGAGTTTTGACATTTGTTAATAAATTAAATTGCTTAATTTAGTAAAACGATTGCTGCCCAACGATAATTTGAACTTCAAGAGAGTGAAAGGTGCTCGAGTGAAGCAAGTTTCCCGGTACAGTGGCATTCCCCCTCAAATCCCTGTCGCCACATTCAAAGATTTGAGCACATTACCTTCAAGTAAGATTTCCCAAGAATCGCCATGCACAGTAATCTATTTACATGCTGTTCAATATATTAATCCAAATCCAACTGTTCCATTTTACAGCGTCAGCAGGATTTCTCAGATCAGGAAAATTCAGCTTTTCTACAGAACAAGACAATGTGGCAGGAGTCGATGAGGAAGTGAGTGCATTTTCATATTTAAGCAATATTTTTAATTAAGACTGAAACTATGAGATCGTTGACGATTGAATGATTGAAAACTAACAGATATTATTCGGCAGGCAGAAAGGCACAGTGAGGGAGAGGATTAAGACCCTCGTTCCATTGGAGATGGGGTCAATTGAGGAACATGGATTTCCTGTTGTGGTCACTGGCTCTTTCCCTCCAAAGCCCCTCTGCTTCCTTTGCGGCTCCGCTGGAATTGAACAAGTATTATTTTTTATTTTATTGACGTTCATATCGTTATTTTCTATACAGTGTAGTTGGCTAATTAATGTTTATAATGATACAGATACTCTACTCCTAGTTAATTATGTCCTATATTCTTAAGTATTATAAACAAAAAAGCGTATAATTAATTAAGCAATACTACATTCACACTCTCCCAATTGCAATACAGTGCAGATAAATAATGACTCGTGACATAGTCTATTTACAAAATGTGTACAAAGTGAAAACTCTGATCCCTACTACACAGTAATTAATTATCTTAAGTTCGTTTTTCGACTCAATATCGATAACCAGAGGAACAAAAGTAAAAATCACGCATACCTCAATATGTGATATAAATATTCTCACTTGTTTACGTATTCTAATTAAAGTTCAGTTAGGTAATTAACTTGAAATAAGGAGATAATAATATTCCTCCTATTATATTTATAGAAGTGGTGTAGAAATGTAGATACTGCAGTTTTTTGCAAGCAAAGTTGTTAATTTGTTACCTAATTATTATGATTTATAATTTACATTGTTAATTGGCCAACTAACTAAGTTATAGTGGCAATTGGAGACTTCGAAAATCATTAGAATAATTATACAGAACGTTAAATAATTCTATAATTCCCATCATTTATTTTTCCTTAACTTAAACTCGACAAATAAATTGTTACTCTGTACGTACCTTTTCTTTTATTTATTATTTACCGAAAAAAGTATGAATTTTCGCAATTTTCAATTAACTAAGAGCCGAAGGCGTCTTTATGACTTGTGGGATCATTATTCGAATAGAACGACATAATACAGAAGTTGAGGAACAAGTTTAGTGTTATTTTGATGATAGTACTACTACTACTACATGCATTGATGTATTTGGTTGCTTATACTAATATAGGTATGATAGTCTATGCAAGGAATACAACAATTATAAATGCTAGGCCACCACGTAAAAGCACCAGTTTCTACAGTATTTAAAAAATTAAGCACTACTTAAATAAATTGAATATCTATATTAATTCCATTTCTTTTTTGACAAGGGCTTCTGTTTTAGGTTAAATATAAACATAGTTAAAGATTAAATAACACTAAACAAAACGTGGGGCGTGACGATGTATTTATTATGTGTACATCACTTTTGGTATGATGTGTCAACGATAGACTGAAACAAATTCTAGTTGTAACAACGTTAGTAATTTCATAATAATGTATATTTTTCATGAATTTGTACTAGAATGCGAAAAAGTTTACGAAATAATTTTACATCAACAGAAAAACATACATGTACAAGTTTTTTGTTTATTTATTTAATTGCCTTTTACAGATTACACTAATGATATTGTATCAGAGAGCAGAATAGTATGTTCTACGAAGTCCATAGAATTACGAATAAAATTAAAGATTATTTTATAAGGTTAGGCTGACTGGTTAGGAAATTAGGATTTTGGACAGGGTATGTTATATTTTTGTGTAGGCGAATGAAATGCCATATTTTTATTGCTATTGCTGCCCTCTCATTTAGAATTCCTCCTTCTGTTCGTATCGTAGATTATGTCCGTTTAAAAAATCCTGAATGGGGTTCTCCAACTGGGCTTAAGTATATACACTATATAGTTGTAATGGTTTAAACTAAATAATTATTCCTTGTGAATAGACAATTATGAATATTATAGTTAAAATGTGATGATTTATAATTATACATTATTATTATGATGTGCTAGAAACAGTTGTTCCAAATAATAAAAAATATGACCATTGTAATCAAGAGCAATGCTTCACAAAAACATTCGCAATGTTAGTAGAACTGCACTAAAAATTTTGAAATAAAAAATTATCAGTTCCAATTTGCTGTTGACGTTGACAAAACATTTTTCTCTGGAACTTTTAGAATATTTTTGAAAAACTTGCAAAAACATAGTTTCTTTTTCATTAAAACACTTATTTTTAACCACAACTAAAGATAACTTGGAATTTTAGTTAATGATGGTCATTTGATGAATTTGATGAATATTTGAATTTAATAACATAACCATAAATTCCATTTTATCGTATCAATCTAATAAATGCATAAAACAATTAACAATAGTTGTTAATTGTTTGACTTCAGCTATTGTAGTCAATCAGTTAGTTACAGTGTTTTAATTATTGTTTTCATAGCAGTCGCGTTTGAAAAGTAAGTATTTACATTACATATGTATATTTACTGAGGAAATTTTCAAATTCAGTAGCTCTTGATCCTGAGCATTATTATTTATTTTGCTAATTTACAATTAATGATGGTTTCAGCTTATTTTCTGTACTGTTTGCTGTGAGCCATACCATCCGTTTTGTGCTGGAGATGACACTTTACTATCTTACGCCATTAAAACCATACCATCACGCAAAGAGAAGCAAATTCAGAACCATCATCAACCCAATTCGTCTTCCAATAGTAAATCTGAGGAAGTGAATCCAGCTTCGTCGCTGCTATCTCCTCCGTTGACTCCGTTACATTTTAACCAGGCAGAGGATGATGACGCAGAAATAGACGACGATCTGAGAGAACACGTATTAGCCTGGACTTGCAAAAGATGCGTAATATGCAAAAGTTGTGGTTTAAATAGAAAAGACCCGGCGGATAAAAGTATAGAGAATGATTTTATTAAGTGCTCACAATGCAGAGATCCTTATCATGTAACATGTGTTAATAAGAAAGCGGTCAAAAAGGAAGGAAGTAGTAGTTGGAGTTGTGCAAACTGTTGTAAGTGCAGGAGTTGTGGGAAAAATCTTGAGGGCAACGTGAAAAGTCAGAATGTCAATGTAACTGTGGAAGATGGTGGGCAAGAGGGATGCAGTGCAAGGAAAAATAATCTTCTTCTGTGTCTGGAATGCTTCAAGAAGCGACAGAATGGATCCTTTTGCCCAGTTTGCCAAGTTTGCTACGATGAAAACGATTATGATACAAAGGTAATATTTTTTACATATTACTAGTATCTAAAATTATAGTAATTATTATATATAAGCAGTGTCTATAACTTTTGGTAAAAAATTTTTTTTTCACATTTAATTTTCTAATTTAATTTTAGATGATGGAATGTGCACGATGCGAAAGGTGGATACATGCAACTTGTGAATCCATATCAGATGAAGAGTATCACGTTTTGGGCACTTTACCCGAATGTATTGAGTATATATGCAAGTACGATAAAACATCCTTATTTTTTCTGTAATTTGTTGGATTAGATTGATTGACAATCTATATAGGAATTTAATTAATACAATTGATTTAATAACTAACAGGGTGTGCGACAAAGGAAGTTCTGTATGGAGACGGGCTATTATGCGAGATATACTAAATGGGTGCGAAAGAGTTATAAGAATATTCCAAAAAAATGCTATAACTTCTTCGAGAAAGCGAAAATCATTAACATTTGATTTCGTAGGCAGCGATAGCGCAGAATTAAAGGCACCTTCTGCATCAGACCTTATTAACAATGAAAACGAGGAGGAAAATGCGCAGGAAACACCAGAAATTGTGGAAATCGAAGTTGTTGATAATATAGAGAAAGAGCCTGTTACAGAAAATCTAGTAATGGATCCATTTGAGAAAGCAGTAGAAGAGGAGCCGAAAGAAATAGTGACTGAAAATACAGATTTAAAATACAACTTAAAACCATGCTCAGTTGTACTCGATGATACTTTGAGACAGAAGAGTGTAAAGCCTTGTACAGTTGTGTTGAAAGATATTATGAAATGCCAGAAAAAAGATTTGGAAGATGATTTATGTTTGAGAGATGTTGGTATCGCTGTGCTCCCGTGCGAACCTTTTGAAAAAACTCCGACCAAACGAAAAGATTTTTCAACGGAGGAGCAGGCAGGTAAAATGATAACTCCAGTGTCACCCAGCAGAACAACTCCGTCGAAAATGTTATTTCCAACGGAGGAGCAGGCAGCTAAAACGATAACTCCAGCGTCACCCAGCAGAACAACTCCGTCGAAAATGTTCACTCCATCCAAACCAATAACTTTATTTTCGGACAAAGCAAAAAGTCTTGCCAGCATTACGATGTTCCGATCTGTAAAAGACTTCAGGAAAGAGGCATTAAGTGTCCTAGCTCACACTTACCAAGATATCGGGGAGTTGGACAAAGACAGACTTACAAATCTAGTTGGAATATTTGAGGCGGCTTTAAAAGAAGTTTTCCCTTTGTTAGAGTTTGAAGAATTCGATGTATCTCAGCTATGCTTCGACATTTCCATTACCCCAAACTCGACTGCAGTATCCCTGAAAGACCACTCTGCTCTGTATTTTAATCCTGATCGAGAAATCGGAGAAAAGCCTTTATCCCTTGAAGAAAATTATGCTTCAAAAGATATAGATCAGGGTCAGAATCCCTTTCAAGATACTTACTGGGATAAGAAGAATTTGCTAGACGAGCGGCAGTGCTGCTTTTGCGGAGAGCAAGGCGATTTTCCACCCGATTGTTCTGGACGACTTCTATGGGCTGGAATGAATGATTGGGTACATACCAACTGCGCCGTTTGGTCTTCGGAAGTATGGGAAGAAGAGAGTGGTGCTTTACAACAGGTAGATTTAAATACCTACTTTTTAAAATATAATAATCTTGTTTTCATTTTATACTTTATTCAATTAAATAAATATTTCCCCTTTATGTATGCTAAATATTATATTTGTTTTAGGTGGGCTCTGCTCTCTTACGAAGCAAAAATTTAAAATGTGTCCTCTGTGAGAAGAAAGGAGCTAGCGTTTCCTGCTGCCACTCTTCGTGCCACGATTCCTACCATTTTATGTGCTCAATAAAAGCGGGCTGTGCTCTTCTAGAAGATAAAACGCTATTTTGTCCTCGTCATTTCGCAAATGCTAAGGGAGACATTCAGGAAGAAATGCAGGTAAATCCCGAATATTACTTCATTACTTGTCATGCTACTTATAAATTGGTTGATATACGTTTTATGCAATTATTGGCATGAATTTCTGATAAATAATATTTTATATAAGGTGATGCGAAAAGTATTCGTGGATATTGATTCGCTGCGCAAAAAGGGATGTGACGCTTGGTCATCTGAAGTCAAAGTCTCAATAGGCTCACTAAGAATCGATCAGCTTGGCTACGTTGTTCCTATCTCTGTAGCAGAAGAACATTTGGGAGAAAATATTCTTGTCCCCCTTGAATTTCAGTGTTCCCGTTTGTACTGGTCACAGGAGAATCCCCTGAAAAAAGTTTTATATTCGTTTGCAACTCGACTGGATCAAGATCATGATTTCGGTCTGGTAACTTCCTATGACGAAGGAGTCAATATAACTGTCAATCATTCTTGTGCTCCTGAAATTGTGGAGGAAAAGATGAACCAAGTCAGAGAATTTCATTACTGGTTGGATACTGCCCCGAGATATTATGACGAGTACAATATGGAATGGATTCCTCCGTGTCCTTTGGATTTTAATGATGCAGAAAATTTTAGTTTGGATGATCTTCATTTTAATTTAGTAAATTACGAATCTCCTGCACCAACTGATCAGTCCTCATTGAGTTTCTGCAATGCAAGTGACACGACTGTGAGCGAAACGGAGGCTGCGACAGAATGTATGATGGTTGCGCAATACCGACACCGAAACTCCAGCTCTAAAAAAATGAATAAATTCGAAAACAGTTCCTCTGACCCTGGCCTATTGTGCTTTTATAGCGAACCAGCAGACATTAAGCCGTTCGTTAAAATTGAGCCACAATTTCCAGAGGAAACGAAGACTTGCGTTCGACAGACTCGAAGTAGAACTCGGATCTCTAACCCAAATGCAGTAAAAAATGAGTGTATAATTCCTCAACTGGACGGTGCGTACGATGACGATAGCACATCAGAATCCGGATCAGATTCAGAGGAGGTTGAATCAAGCGAAGGCGACAGTTCGTCTTCCGAGGAGTCTAGTGACAGGAATAGCAAAGGAACTAAACTTACAAGAACAACTCGTCAAACTGTATCAAACAGTAAAGCCCTCGCAGAAAGAACATTAAGGAGTCGAGTGAAGCAGCCAAAGCTGGAATATAAAAAGGAAATTCACAAATGTCCGGGATGTAAGAAACCTTTTCAGACAAAATCATCTGTAAATAGACATATAAGGTTCTGTAAAAGTAAAAGTAAGACACCAAAGGGAAAAAAATCTGCAAAAACTCCGGAAACACTGAAGAGGCTTGGGAGACCGAGAAAATCTTCTCTAGAAGAAAAGGAAAAGGAAGAGAAATCAGCAAAAGCATGTGGCAGTAGTAAATCAAAAACTCCTGTTAAGAAAGTCAAACCAAAAATTGCTCCTGTCAAGGTTGTCAGCTCTTTTACACCAAAGAAGTCAAAACGTCCACCTGCTAACAAAACTAATTCGAGTGAAAGTGATTCTGAAGAACCTCCATCTCCAAAACCCGAAGAGAAAATTCAGAGGGAACAGGAAAAGCCTATTGATTCTCCTAGTAGTACAACAAGCACCAGTGAAGATGTTATGGAAATTGACGTGGCTAAAGATGAGCAAGATCAAAGTCATGACAATGGAGAAAGCCAAGATGAAAAACCAGTGTGGTGCACCAATTGTCACATGACGTACAGAACTTCGCTAAGCTATGAAAAACATTTGCTCTCCTGCGTGGGCTACAGCAGCACGACGGAAGACGAAACGGATAACAGTGTAGAAGTCGTGGATGCTCAACCGAGTACAAGTTCTGCTTCGTTGGAACCTCATGGTGTCTTTCAGCAAGCTTCAGAAAAGGTATGTGCCTCCCAAACCATGTGTAACGAAGTTGAAAACGAAGATCAAGAGAGTGAGGATTCTGAAACACCTGCTCTTGTAGAAGATGTTAAAGAAGCCAGCATGGAGGAAGAAGAGATTGCACAAGGCAACGTGATTGAGGGTCATACGGATAATAGTGTATCTCAAATGTATGATTCGACAAATTCTCATGAGTTTTATGAGCCAACATCGCAAATAGAGACTGAAACAGACGGGACAGACGAATCTCCAAAAATTGTATATTCTGACACGGTTACTGAAGTAAGTGAACCTGTTCATCACATTAAGTCTTCCATTGGGGTCGAATCCGTTTTATCGAACTCCATAAATGGCTTTGTTCAGCCGCTACCTCAAGCATCTAATCTCCAGAATGCTGACTTCATTACTTCAACTCCAGAGGTAACAATGATACCTGGGGAAAACAGATGTTCAGAAGAGCACCCTCAAACTCAACATGGGCAAATTACTTTTAACGAGGAACATCAAATGTCTTCCTCAAATAGCACAATAAAACATTTGTCTTCTGCCAATGAGATCCAAATTTTACAGCAACAACAACCACACCCTATACTTCCAAATTCTTCCATGGCATTTGGAACTATTAATGCTGAGTCTCCATCTCCAATACAAACACATACATATCAACAGGACCAAATGACCTTAGCAAACAAGGAGTACAATTATGCACTTCAACAGCAATTAACGAATCACACACCAACCCACCATGTTCCTATTTCTCACCCGATTCCTACTCCTACCTATGAAGTACCTCAAATGGGTCTCCCCCAAAATGCACATCTCAGAGCTCAATTGTCTCAAAACGTTATACCGCATGATGCTCAGGATAAAAATATCGCCACTACTTCTTCCCAACAGCAATATCCATTTACTCCTGCTCAACTCGAGTCTCAACAATTTCTCAGAGATTTTAATCAGATCCAGCAATCGATATCTAATCAGAATCAGCCTTTGACTACAAATAATTCTACGATTATAGGAAATACTGTGATGCCACAAATAGAACATCAACACCAACTTCAAAACCAAGCTCAACAACAGACAATTCCATCCGTCCAGTTACAACAAAATTTGCCAGTCCAACTTCCAGCCCAACAATTTCAAACTGTCACTCTTCAAGACTCCAGTGGTAAATTGGTTACAGTCCAGCTCCCCATCCAGAACCAAAATCAACAAGCGGCCTCAAATCAGCAACAGTATCAAGTACAAGCGCAACAGCAACAATTAACCAACCCGAATTTACAGATACAGCAGCAATTACAATTTCAGCAATATCAGCAACAAATTGCCTTACAACAACAACAGCAAGCCCAACAGCAGCAGCAGCAGTCCCACCAACAATTAGCCTTACAGCAGCAGCTTGCCTTGCAACACGTACAACAACAGCAACAACAATTAACCGTTCACCAGTCCCTTCAGCAGCAGCAACAATTAATCATACAACAAAACCAACAGCAACAATTAAGTTTACAGCAACAACAACAATTAAACGCTCATCAGCAACAACAACAATTAAATGCTCATCAGCAACAACAGCAAATAAATCTGCAACAAAATCAACACCAATTGAATGTGCAACATCACCCACAAGCACAATCGATAGCCCTTCATCAACACTGTCAACAGTCTATCCCCATTCAGCAAACAAATCAGCACATGGCGTTGCAGCAGCAACAATTTGGAGGTATGCCACATTGCCGTCAGGAAACAATTCCTCAATTAAATTCAAATGGCCTTCAAAATCAATATCAAGTTCAACAGCAATCAAACCAAATGACTGGAAACCTAATAAATGCCCAGGCTGTGACCCAACTTGGGAACAATTATCAATCTCCTACCCAACAACAGCCACAAACGATAACTGATTCTAATGGGACCACTTATTACATTGTCCCACAAGGGACCACAATTCCTACTCTCAGCAATGCAGCACAGCTACCTCAATCTCCTCAAATACCTCAGGTTCAAGTGCCCCAACAGCACGAACAACAAATTCCTGGCGGACAGATAATTACGATGGTACCTAGTCAGCCCCAGCAGCAAATCTCTAATCAGGGCTTTAGTCCAGCTCACTATAATACAGTATCGGGGACTTCTGATACTCTGCAATGCACTGCTAATCTACAGACTGAAAATAAAAATTCCTTGCAACAAGGAAGCAGCTACAATTCTACTTCGGGTGTAAGTATCGGAGCTACTGCCCACCCTTGTCCCTGTGCACGATGTCAAACAAGAATTTATGGAATGCTCACGGAAGAAAAAGCTTCCCCTGGGGCTAAATTTCCTCATAAGTACAGCATGGGCGCGAAGTCCTGGACATCGCCGCCGAAAAGAGGACAAACCAGAAATACTAAGTCCCATTTGGCAAATATGTTAATGGAGAAAAAAGGCAGACCCCTTGGAAACTTTCCAAAACTTCTTCCAGCTACTGTTGTAACTACCCCGGCGACGACGAATTCTTCCACGACTGTTTCTTCGGGAATGATGAGTTCAGCCTCGGACTCAATTTTATGTCAAGCGTTAGGAAAGACTCCAGTGTCCAGTCCCAATGTGGCCGTTGTCCGTCCTATGGAACACCCCCTCCAAAAATTATCTGAACAAGTATCTCAAATGGAATCTTCGTTTAATTCCTCAGCTGCAGCAGCATCTTTGCAACAAGCTAGTTCTAATTCAAATTTAAATGTCAACATATTAAATGCTGCTAATCTTCCAGCTGCGTCGCCTACATTGTCTGCAGGCGTGCCGCAAAGTAGCAGTCCTCATTCATCGCGTTCTTCCACCCCTGGAAATGTCATAGCATCCCAGCCAGCACAAATCGCTCCTGGAACTCTAACCATAATGGATAAGAAAGGGAAATCTAAAATCGTGGTGAACAGAACTCTCCCTGTGAAAAGAAAGGTAGCAGCATCGAATGCAACCAATTCTCCGACTAAATTAATCAAAGTGACCTTGCAGCGGAAAGAAGGGGGTCACTCCTATTCCATCAAGAGTGTTGATAATTCCGCGAACACGGCAATGCAAGGGACAATGCGGAGTTTAAAAATCAAAGCTAAGATCTGTTCTGGAGAGCTGGCCGGTACTTTGACAGAAGTTGTTGTCCTTCCGAAGGTTCACATCAGTCCTTTCCCCGATCATGATAGTAGTACCGACGAATGTAACCTTACGATAGCCGAAGATGAGTTATCTTCCTCCTACTCCGCTGCTCCTTCAACTTCTACTACTGTTTCTCAACTTAGTGATAAAAGTCGCATGAGAGTGGTAAGCCTTTTCTTTAATTTAACTGATTGAAGATTTGTGTATGGTTTTACTTTATGAAGACAATTTAACATGGGGATGTTCACATTTTTCAACAGACACACAGGGCGGTTATTGTGTATGAAGTGAGATGTCAAGACCAAATTCTCTACCGTAACAGCGATGTGAGGTCTGTTTGGAGCCACATTTTCGAAATGGTGCAAGGAACCAGAGAAAATCATAATCTTCCGAGATTGCTCTATCCGCATTCAAATATACCAATGCCAGGTTAGCATGCGTTTTGATTTGGGAACACGTATGTTCAGTTGCGTAGCAGTTAAAAAGTCTTAATTTTTTTATTTTTATTAGAGAAACACGGTGAGCCAACTGGATTCAACATGTTAGGACTGACACATCGGGCTGTCCAGTTTCTTTTAGAACAGCTTCCTGGAGCTAATTCCGTCGCTCAGACTCATAAATTCCGTTATCATGACCCTCCAGCAATTGGCGATGATACTCCAATGATAGAAAATATTCATGGATGTGCCAGAACTGAACCATATTCTGGACGAAAGCCTTTTGACATGTTTGGATGGTTGGCTTCCAAACACAGACAAGCTCCAGCTCCGTCTATGATGCAAAAGTATTCAATGTTTTTATTTTGAAGATTAATATGAGTCAATGTACTATTTATATGAACGCTATCATTAAACATTAATTTTTACACTTGCAGCTCTGACGAAGGGAGAGGCCAAGGTCTACCGCTTGCGATGAGATTCCGTAATCTAAAAGAGAAATCCAGCGCCATTCTAACTGTGTACTGGTCTAGTATCCATGGAAGGGGACTCTACACTCGACGTGACATTGAAAAGGGAGAAATGATCATTGAATATGCTGGAGAGGTAAATTATTGTAATTTTAATGTGAAATGGAGTTGTAAATGAATTCTGATATAAATTCAGTTAATGCAATTATTGCGTTTGATTGTTAAAGGTGGTTCGACCGTTAGTTTGCGATGAACGCGAGAAATATTATGAGTCTAAAGGCATTGGTTGCTACATGTTCCGGATAAATGACGAGCTTGTTGTTGATGCTACAATGAAAGGAAATGCTGCTCGATTCATAAATCACTCCTGCGATGTAAGTATCTTCAGTTGTTCTTTACCATATGTAATAATATTAAATTCGTTCTATAAACGCTTTATATAAAATACTTTTGCAATTTCAGCCAAACTGTGAATCGAAATCTGTCAAAATCTGGGGAAATATGCATATTCTTATATTTGCTCTTCGTCGGATAAATCGAGGTGAAGAATTAACATACGATTATAAGTTTAACTACGAGGCGGAGGAAGATAAAATTCCATGCACATGTGGCACGAAGAGATGTCGGAAATATTTGAATTAGTAACTCCTGTTATTTATAGTTATGTTGATATTAGTAGACATTTCATTGAATGTGTATGTAGATGTCATTTATTTAGTACTTAGTACCCAAGTTTTATCTTACTTAACTTTTAACTGTCTGTAGAAAGTGTAGATACTCTGTAGAGTCCATTGTAGCTTATTTAGATTTGTCGTTTATAGTTACTTATACAATTATAACCATCATATTGGCAGAATATTTCTACGAACGGTATAATATAGTATATTCTTGTGCCTATGGTTTTATCGAATGAGAATTATTTACTTTACTAAGACAATGTGCCTTATCGTTAGCATGTTATTTACTTAGTACAAAAAATTGTATCAATGCAAAATATATCTTCTTACTTACCTACCTAAACCTAATATTAACAACGTAATTTTTGGAATGCCTGACTTGATAATCTTTGTTTCATTTTTCGCAATCTCCAACAAAGTTGAGGGTACAATTCGTAACTGTTTTACGAAAAGACCAATAATATTTAAAATTTCTGTACTGTACTGACAAGCATAATTTACATTAAGAAACACTATATAGTTGATAGCTAGTTAATAAAAAATCTGTGATGTCCGGAAACGAAGACCATGTTACGAGTAGCAGCATAAAATTGATAATAATATAAGTTCATAAAATATATAAATTAGTTCATAGTTGTGTTGCACTGTCATAATTAAAACTGCAGTCTTACCTTGTAACGTACATACATATCGATCATGTTTTGTATTGTACACTTAGTTTTCCTAACGAGGGGTCAACTAAAATAATAAACACAATTATTTGTTAAACTGTTAATCAGAATGTGTAATGATTTGTTTTATATCCGATTTGGCATCTGCATTTACATTACGCGTGCGAATGCACACTCACACAGTTTCCCTGCTTTCCTAGTGCCTTGTCGTGGTGTGGTTACGATTTACCTTTCGGATCGATGTCTCATGATATGCGGGTAAAATTCGGAGCGGGAAGGGAATATCTCTACTTGCTAAAATTGTGTTGTCGTTCATGTGAAATTTTAAATTGCGCTTAAAGAAATTTGTACATTTTTGAAGTGAACACTACCTGATAACAATACACGTACTGATTTCAGCCATCAGGTAATGTCCATTTTTTCCTATTTTTTTGTTCTTACGCTTACACGTCTACAGCCAAGCCAGATGTCATATTAGAAATAATAGGGATAAAAGTTTGTGCACCAAAAGCGTAATTGGTATTTATTAATAGAGTTGAGTATTTTCACAATTGACAAATACTTTTTGTCTTTAGTACATACATTGAGAGTTGCAATCAGTTTCACCATACAAAGAAAGTCATGACTGGTAGGATTATCTTAAAGAAAGGTTTTGATATTATAGATCGCCTTTTTGATTAAAAGACTGTTCCTATTTACATGAATACAAAGAGTTGACCTGCGATGACCATACATTTTTAAATCACAAAATCAAAGGTGAAATGTGGCCATGGTCAGTTCAGGAATAATGCATAAATGGCAGTTTCAGAGTTTCAGATAGGATTGTTGCTAATATTCCTTATTTCTTGCTAAGAAGCCGGGAACCGACACTTGCACTGGCATTGACGCGAATGTCGACATTATTGTACTTTGATTTGATTGCCTTGCGAGATCTGGTCACATTGATAGAGTTAGCATTATTGGAGACCGAGGGATGAAGTGCAGAAAGTTTAGATGCCGTGTTTGTATTGGATGTGGTATCCGCTGTTGCAGCTCCGATCGGACGAATATTCCTCAAACAATAGGCTCCCATCTTTTTTATTAAATAGATATAGTAAAAAATTAGTTAAGATTTATGTATAAGGAGTTTAGAACCAAAATACGATAATTTCATCATCTGAAACATAATTACTAGCTAAAATGGTTTAAGTAGACGCTATAATACGTTTTAATGTAATTTTCCCCCAAGGGATCCTTCGTTGTTATTCTTATTCTTATTAAATCAGTAAATATGGGAGGAACTAACTTTAGAGCGGAGCAGTTTAGCACAACGTTCAATTCCGGAAACTAATTCCACATCACTAAGTTTTTTAACGTTGAATAAATGAAGTTTCCAAGGAATTGGTTCCAAACTGTAAGGATCATGGGTGACAATTCCTCCGATTTTTACTTCCAGTAACGTGTGACCACCTAGGAGAAAATTTCCATTAAGAATAGTTATCAAAATCCAAGGCAGGTAGACATAGTAACCACACGCTACCCATACACGTGTGGTTACTATGTCTACCTGCCTTGTCAAAATCATTATGGTTTTTAAGGTCCTGTCCTTTGAATTTTAAACAGTGAAAGAGATATTCCATACTTTCAGCATAACAGGAGTGGAAATCATTGATCATATCGGAAAGTCGGGCAAAAGATGCAGGTTTATCTTGAAGACCATTATCTCGGCTGATACCCAAAGCTCCAAAATAACCATACAGATAGATCCCCAAAACTACATGCTTGTATTCTTTTCCATTAAATTCGGATCTGAAAAAAGAAATTTTATAGTTTTGGGTGATAGGGCAATCATAATTTACTAATTTTTATGGGAATTTGTTCAGAAAAGTTCACCCAAGCTAATTAAAATATGCCAGATATTACTTATGCCATATTTCATAGCTAGTTTGAGTGCATATTAACTCAGCAACGAAAGCGAAAGAAAGTCAAGAATAATGTACTTTCTCCTGAGAATTTCTCTATATTTTCTATATGTATAGGTATGCATAATATTTGTATATATTTGTATCATCACTTTTGAGTGGAGTTCCTCAAAAATATGCTGCAGTATCTGTTCTGTATTACAGTTTGCGCAATGCACGGTTTGTTATCCTACTATACTATTTTGTGGATAAAAATATACCTAAGAAAGTACAAATAATATTATAGAATAGAACTAAGAGCTTTCACCGTGGGTGAAAGTTGAGACGTTATCTTTATAACACGAAGTTCATCCTTGTTTATAGGACAGATAGTAAAAATGATAATACACATAATATGAAGACAATGGAGTAGAATAGAAAAAGAACCTGGACTTTCACCAGCAAACACTTCACATGGATGCATATCCATGAAAACTCATGGTGTGAGAGTACTGAGCAGAACTTGGTTGTTAGTGTTTTAGTATGAGGTAGGTCTCTCTAAAACCCTAAGGATGCGACAAAGTTTGTAAAACTTTTGTGAGAAGTTTTCTTTCTATCTATAATTTTCACTTGACAGCACATGTATGCACAATTCCATAAAATAGAAACAAACTTGGCTTTTACGAAATTAAGTGTAGCAGACAATATTTATATAATATTTGAAGTGTGATATGTAGTGCAGTTATGATATAGCTGACAAAAGTCCATTATCAATAATGATCCTTATCGTAAAGTACTAGTTAATAACAAGTATTTACAGGGTATTTATGTACCTAGTGTACTGAAGTAACTTATTTTATGAACATACTCTGGTCAATTAAAATATATGTATGCGGTGAAAGTGAAAGTAAGTAAACTAATAACGTATGTTAAATGGGAAACTATTGCGGAGATATTTTGTTAACTCTTTAACTATAATTTAACTTATAGGTCTGTATGTTTACAGACATACAGACCTATAAGGCTACTACCATTAAAAGGAGACTGTCGTGTCCTCGTGTCTTGCTAAGAAAATATAAATTATCTTGTGTTCGGGATACATAATATTAGCCTTCATAGCAGGCAGTGAAACCTCCATTACAATATTGTAGCTTGTAGGAAGTAATATTATAATGTACGTATTTACATAGATTGGGTTTCGTTTCTCCGTACATTAGCAATATGAGACACGCTTTTTTGGTGTTATAAATGACAGTATGTACGAATGAAAGTGAAAGCAAAAAGAAAGTTATTGTTTGGGTTAGCTTACTTAAAATTGATGGGAAATCTTTCAATGATTTGTGTGCAATTAGTGAAGTGAATGGCAAGAATAAGGGCATGAAGACATTTGATTTGTTCCCCAGCTTTGATTATCGATTTGGCTGTATCCAGAAGATGCTTCACAGACATCTGAGTATTCACTTTTATCCTAGGCTCCCCTTGTCGTTGATACCTACAGAAAAATATACATTCAACGATTATTGGTGCTCCTATAAACAGATTTACCATACATTCTGTTTCATATTTTCATGATCATGTAAGGGCAGCCCTTTAAATTATTTACACACGTTCTCGTGAACTACAAAACAAATAAAGAAGCATACTCTACTAGTCAGCATTCTCCTCTAAAATTAATCTCATGGACTCATGGTATGGTCAATGGTCGACTGTACTGCTACAATTTTGTTCTATACATACATATAATGTGATCGAACAATGCGCATTGTGGTGATTGTGGTGAAAGTATAATGTTAGAAATGCATTCCGTCCTTGTATACCTGTACAATAGTATGCTCTACTGTTAATAGAAAACTAGTGCCACATTGGCATGCAAAATTATGTGATCTAATCACCTAGTCTTCCTTACTAATTGTAAGTATAGATATACAGAAAGTACAAATTATTACCAGCCGCGTACACACCTATAGTCAATACCTATATTGAAATTGAAATAATATAGACATCGGACTATATATGAAAAGTATAAAGAATTCTTACACTTCTACTGTAAACATAGCTGTTATCAATATTTATCTACCGATAATGCAAACAAGTGTATGTAATACACAAGTATATAGTACTGGATGATCAATAGAGCCCTCACAGATGTGTGATCTGATAATGTGCCCTGCCCAGGTGTTACTTAAACAGATACATACATACAATGAAATAATGTAGAGACAGAGAGGAATTAATTAGATCAGTCTTACCCAAGTTGATTAATGTAGGTCTGCACTCTTCCCAAATAAAGAGATATATCCATCATGGTAGCATTTCGGGGAATGACTGCCGGCGGAGGTTGTGCGGCCGGGGAAGGCCATTTGATTAGAGCCTCACTAGTTTTCACCATCACATCATCTAGTACCTGCTCCTCCTGATTGTCGCGGTGGACAGATTCCATTTCCATTTTAATAAGAGAGGCATTGACATGGACGGGGAGCACGAGGACAGGAGCAGGGTTGGCGGATAACATAGAAGACACAACACTCTTCCCATTAATATTAGAATTATTATTAGCTCTAGAGCTACATTTACTAATGCACATCCTCCCCGGGTTACCCGGTGTGGCGTTCGTATTTCTACAAACAACGCCCATCGGCTTTCTCCCGTTCCCCACCGACAAATTCTTCTTCTCTGCTGATATTAACATTTTCACTATTCACCCTCTTTCTCTTTTACATACACTTTTTATAGTAAGTCTCCCCTTTTATTCCTTCTTTTGTACTTATTATTTCTTTTCACGATATTGTAAATAATGTATTAACGTTATTGTCTTGGTTAACTGACCACCTTATACGAACACATTCTATTGTAAATCATTCCTTCACTTTTTACGGTGCTCACACAATGGGTCTTTGTTTGCGTGTAGAACAGATAATAAAATTCTGTACATGTGGAAAGCAAGAGAAAGGAATTGCACTGTCTCCTGTATTCGTTACAACCTTAGAACGAGAAATGATTTTGGTTTAAAGTAGTTCACGTTTAGTTAAGCAATCCAGGACAATTTGATTGTCTCTATCCCTCAGTAGTATACTGAATTTTATGAAATAGTAAACGTTCGTTGTTTCGTAGAATAATAAGCATCCGTTTACATGTCACCTCCCAATTGTCCCAATTAAGAGTTTAATACTTATTTATAATCGTATCCTGTAAGAAAGAAAGGTACATATATTATGAATTGTTGTGCTTTGTATACAGATATTTGTATGGTATGGTTCGTATTTACAATAGACATAAAGAACAACCGTATTCATTCAATTCAGTTTTAATATAGTACATGCAATCTACAGATAGTAGGATGATACTGTTAATAAATATCAGTATAGTTAAATATGTACTACAGTAATTGTCCGCAATGCTCCAGATTAAAAACTCTATAGAGCCTTAATTGCTGTAGTAATTAAGAGTGATCTGTCTGATTGGATCTGATAGGATGATGGAGTTCGTTGTTCGCCTTCGTATTTCTGCTGACACCAACAACGAACTGCTTGTGACTGTGACTCTGAGACAGAGCGAAACAGAACTGAAAGTGAACTCCTGCTGGTGATGTAACAACTCTAGTAAGCTTAAGTTATGTACCTAGAACGTGTGTCTGTCCCTATTCAACATAAGAGATTTGTGGCTGAGGCTGAGTGAGAAAAGACTGACATTTTACTAAAGAGACAAAGCAAAGTAGCTATGGATGGAATAGGGACGGACAGTTATGTCGTAGAGTGCAGTTGTTACAGTACACAGATTGAGACTTGAGTTGAGACGAGACGGCCTGACTGCAAAAAGGAATTCTCTCCTGATTCTGACTGGGAATCCCACCCATATGAACTCAATTGCAGTAGGCACATGGAAACAAACTTAGGTAAGTTAAGTAGTGTATGATACATATTCCGCACTTATCTTTTCCTTTAGTGAAGATATACATAATGTAGAACAGTACATACTTATGTAGCTTGCTTGTACTACACACAGCAGTTAAGAAAGTACTGAAAAATGAAACAATTATGTGCCTTGTGGATATGCACATCAAAAAATTGAGAAAAAGATTATTTCTAATCGAAAATCCACTACTTATTTTCCTCCACATGCTGTAGGAGGTATATACTTAACAAATGTGCATATGAAGTTAGTTCGCATACATTATTACATATACTACATATTATTATGATGAACAATTCTTAAATAAACGTAAGGATATCATTTAATCTAAAGCACAAATACAAATAGACCAGCTAAAGACAATCTAAAATATGAGCATGACATGAGGCTTAATAATTCTGTCCTGTCCTCCTACACTCATTCCCATTCCATAATTTAACACTAACTATGATGGATATGGCACTCAAAAAATTTATAGTTACATAGATACATATACATAATTGTAGGTATATTAGTAGTTAGTAGACAAAATACTATTACTGTTATTACTATTAATACTATAAAATAAGTATCTACATATGAATGCGAGTATAAGTAAATATAGCAGAGCAAGCGACACAGTTTATGAAACAAAGCTTTGTCTATACATATAAATAATGATCTTATTTTTTTTATCAGATGAAGCAAAGTTGTCTATATTGAGTAGGTATACATTCTTAAGTATTTACGTTAAGAAAACCATAAGCTCTAAAGATTAAGTCTGGCAAGAGAAGACTATGAGATAAACATTCTACTTGTAGAACACCCGAAAAAGTGTATCAATGTGGTTAAGGAATAAGAACTATGGACCTTACTCGACAGACAAGTCAGAAACAAATAGAAAAGGAAGAGATCATCTTCTTTTTGTAGAGTGAAACAATTACTTTGTCTTGTGTTTCCTTTTAGTAATGCATGTGGCTTTTATTATAGAGATAGAGCATTATGGTTGACTATATTGTTAGTTATAACTATTTGTATATTAGTTCCTAATCTTTTCTCATCAAGTCAAGTGTACGTACACGTACCACCTAGTATGTAATACTCATAGACTGATAAATGGAATGGGATGTCTCAAGTCCCAATATATGTATTTACATACAATACAATAAATACACAGGATTGAAGATTCTTCTACCAGACATGTTTGTTTGCCTGTGAATCTCGTCACGTCTTCGTTGACTTGCATGAAGGATTGTAATCATAAAGATTTAACATCGAAATGGTACCAACAACGTCTATAGATCGGTGCGGTATGTTATACGTGTAATCTTTATAAAAGAAATCAACCAGATTTAATCCACAAGATGTATTTGCGTATTATTTGCATGTATTCAAGTATAGTACTACACAACATGTATTGGTATTAGTACACACTTAAAATAGTTTAATTTGAGATATTCTGACAGAATCTGAATGCTATATATCCAAGAACATAAATACACATACGTATGGCATACTGGACGTAACCTTACAGTAAAACCAATCAGCCCACCGCACCCACCGCATCCTCTTTGAAACATAGTACGTCAACATACTTTATCGCAAGTTTAAAACTTTTGGAATTCAACTTAAACTTTTCATAATTAGCTATTTGAATTAACTTTTACATTCCATGCACTTCTACATATACTATGATGGCTACAGTATTTACACATTATACGAAAGTATCTCTACTTTCATTGAATTTACCAGAACCCCACTTCTAGATTATAGAGATTGTAAAGAAAGTGAACAGAAGGGTACAGTATTTGTATATATATGACAGAAAACTTATCACTTATAGACAGCTACTACATATAAGAAAGAATCCCTGAAAAGAGATTAAATTATACAAGTGCGCATTCCAACAGTATATTAATTATACTTATGCATGTAACTACAAATACGTCCAGGACTTGCGGTTATATAATGTTTTGTTGGAAAAAGTTTGCCAATTACGGTCAGGCAGGGCAGGGAAGATAAAATCGGCATGAAATGAAAAATTCCTTGAAAATAGGGCTAAATAGAAATACAACCATCCTTTACAAGGGTAAAGGATGGTTGTATTATACGAGGTATATGAGTGTAAACTAAAATTAGTAGTCTCATCTTCAGTCTCGCTGTACCTCTAGTTGCACACTTGCACAATACAGTAAGTCAGTACCTACCCAAACGGCAGATTGACCTTCTACCTCTTCCTAACACCATACTTATAATTTTTACAAAATTATCCTTCTTTAATCACTTTCAGCGAGAAATCCGTAAAACAGTGCCTATGCAGGTGGAGACTAGAATTCTGTAGCCAATCTAAAGAGATAAAGGTGAAGTATATAAAAATGAATACTTTTTGTGTACACGTCTGGCTCTGACTGTTATTACTACTTTTCTCAACTTTGGAGTTGGCAAATTTGACAGTGAGGACAGTACGGGACAGACAGAACAGAAGCGGTCCGCGTAGGTTGTCCAACAAACAACCCACACCACAACTATCCTCACCACAAAATCTCAACCAAAGAAACTGAATTTATTTACTGAAATAACTTTTACTCTTTAAAATGTAGATTTCCCTTACATTGCACTCAAAACAACTGCTGGTCTCTATATAGAGGAATAACGTCTCTGAACCTCGAAAGTTCAGAATATATATACCGCATATCAGAACTATATGATTATTACAAACATGAGTTTACGATTAGCAGGACTATGACACGAACCTCAACTGAATTTACATAGAAAAAGCATCAGGCACTAAGGCAGAAAGACAGCAAAAACTATAAAATAGTTGGAGAAAAGTTCTCCCAACAAAAAACAACTTTACTCCCTGAGTTGAGTTTAATGTACACATATTTCATACACAACACAAACATGCTTACATACACCCGAAAATGTATATATCAAGTAGTAGCCACTACTATAGCCGCTATGTACTACAATAAAATGACTGAATTCTACTACACAGATTGTAAAGTGTAAAGGAAGCCACAAAAATGCATCATTATGATCATTATCTCCTCTTCTTTGCAATATATTATACTTTACTACAGAAGAATACACATTCGCATTACAATAAAGTTTGTTTTATAATGAGTGAGTGAGTATGATGGTTTAGTTTAGACAAAAGAGGCAACATTATTGTAAATTGTAATAATGCATGCATTGTTACATTATTGTGCTATATGTACCGCTTGAGACAATTCTACTAGGTATATTATGAAACTACCACATCATTATCGTATGACGTTGCAAATGTTTGTTTTGTTTTTTGCCGGAATTAGCTAGAATTATTATTAGTGATATGAATTGGATTTGAAAGAACAAAGTACATAAAAAGTAGACTAAATCCAAGTTATCTAATAGAACCATATATTTTGTATGTATTTATGTGCATCGAAATTGGTTCAGATTCTCCGGATTGCTAATCCATTTTTCCTGGTCGGGTTATGTTGTAAAAGTTGACGAATTTTTCAGGACCAATGCTAATATTCTATCTAGGTATGGAAGCGTACACGAATAGAAGTATCTAATATGTGTATAGTCTGTTTACAGAACCTAACATTTACCATTACCAACTCGTAATGAATAAACTACCTCCTGTGTATTCCTCGATCAGCAAATGCCCTGTTCATCCCACATGAGACATTCTGCCCTGGTAGCCATGCATGCTAACAGAATGCATGAATGTGTACATAGTGGAATAATATTAATGTCTATAATGAAAGAGAGTCTTTGTGTTTTGTTATGGGGGAGCACTTTTAGTTAGTTAGTACTTAGCTAATAGACATTATGTAACATTTACTTACGTCTGGAGGAGGACAGTCTATCATTGTCACCTATTCATGCAACTTTCTACATAATATGTATATACTTCCTTGGCATCGTCTATAATTCAACATTCTCTATTTCTATTAGACAATTGCACTTACATTACATAAGTAAATGAATTCTGGCAGTCCTATTTACATTGTTTTGTAACATAAGCATCTTCTATCTAAAATATAGAGCGATGCACTCTTAACTAATCCTCATGCTGATGGAGTATTGGCAAGTAACAAGTACCTACCTTCATTAGTGCGAAGTGTGAACGTAATGTTTATATTATACAGATTGCACACTAATTATAATTAAGTATATACTTACTCGATGCTAATTTATTTTGCGTCTAGTATTTGTCCAGTTGTCCAGAATGTAGTTTCATTTATTTGTACACTCATTTACAGAGCATACATATCCATATTTACATAGTAAACATTATTAAAAAGCCTTCTATTGTGCCAGAACTGTCCTGTCAGAATATTTGTACCAGAAATTTTCACTCTAGACACTGTTACTTTTAGCTGATCTAACCTATGCATCGTTTTGTCCAAAGAACGTGGCACAAACATACCTACTTATTATCAGAGACAGTTGTAAAGAGTAAAACTAGTTGACTATATCCTTAAAACACAACAGGCAGGCAATCCACATCAATACAGTACAGAGTACAATATGTGGATGTGGTGAGTGTATTTATAGATTTTCCCGAATGTCATGTTGAATGCCTTTGGCACATGTGTGTGTAACCTGTATACTTACTATTCGTGATATATTATAGTTGAAGAACATTTTCTCCTTCATGTTTGTGCAATATTGCATGTATTCCAGCCTAATATCCTTCTTTGCCATTTCTTGTGTACCTAGCCTACATCTACAAGTGAGTAGATAAAGTTCATGGCACGAGTGACACAACAGCTACATTTAGAAACATTGAAAAAAGTTAAAGGAGACTCCATAAAGTAGCAGACTGACTAAACAGTAGTGCTCCATTACATGCAGTGCCATTCTTTCAAGAGAGATACCTACGTTTTCCTATATAGAGTTTAAATAAACTCCACTATATAAATATTACTGTTTTCTTATCAGAATAACTGCACGTTTGTAACAACAGCCTCTTGGTTACAATATAGTACGAATACATGTATCTACAGCTTTAAAGAAGGTACCTAATCATTTTTTAATACACTTTCATGAACTATGACTTTGACTTGTTGACTTATACGTAACGAATAGGTAGAAGCCCGAAGCACGATCCCAAATTGATTAATGAAGAAATGCACGTATTACTAATAAGGACAGATACAGAAGTAAGAATTTGTGAACATATACTATTAGTGCAAATAGATTTCCATCCATAGCAGCTAAATAGTCATACTGCACTCGTCATGGATAATATGTGACCAAGTAGGACACATCTCTTTTATTTAATGTGCCACTTTTCCCATACATAGGCATTGTACTTTGTACAACTCTCTGTATGGTAGTGAAAAGGACAAATGTTCTGTTTCCAACTGAGACTGGACACGACTGAGAGGATATCTATAATACTAATATAGCTTTTGGAATTTATCCCTAGGGGCAGTTTTGTAGGCAGAATGAAATCTGTTTTTTAAGGATAATATGTACTATGTGACAGCAATTCAACTAATTATGGTTTACTGAGGAAATTGTCGCTTGTTTACTGACTATATAGGATAGGAAGGCTAATCTATGTATAGAGCATTTGAAGACAAATATTTAATCATATTCATTAAATCTGCTAAGCCAAATTAAATAAGGGTTTGTCACTTGCAATTTCCAACAGGTGTGGTTGGAAATAAAATCAGTATAAAATGTTGTCGATTGATGAGAATGCAATAAATTAACATGGGTGCAATGCAATGAACATAAGCTTCCCCTATCTATGCTAAGTACATAAATCAACATGCTGAACACAGAAATAATTTCTTGTTGCGTTGCGTTGGTTAAAAGGAAGATCATCACCAATGTGAATCATGAATCATGTTAGATTTAAGATTGCATTGTATGTATAGGCTGTGATATAATGCTATGTAAATAGAACATTACACAATACACATATTATTATTGTGGAGTGGATAGGATAGAATAGCATTCCAAATTCCAATAGACAATGTCTGGTATGATCAATATGTCAATATTGTATTCACTATATACTACATGACAAGTATTTTAACAGGCATGTGTTTTTACTTTTACTGATTTGTTCACAAGCAAATGCAGTTTTATTGACCCTATTTTACATACACCTACTTACTACTTTAAATAAAATGTAACAACCTATAAAATAGTTATCATTGCATATTAAAATCGCAGTGAGAGACAACCACCACAAAAATCCAACTACAACTATACTTATACCTAGCAGGAATTATTATAATATGCAAGTAGTGTACTTCAGTCAGATCAAATTCTATTTCGTATGTAAGCAGCGTAGCACAAATTCACCGAAGGTATGGTCTAACATAAAAATGTCATAACCAGGACGAAGCTAAGAAGTAAAATATACAACCACACACAACTTGCGGTTTCACTTCCCACATAAATAGTATTATCTACAATCTACAGGGTACTATTCACAAACTCCACTGCACTTTATATTCACAGGTGTATGTCCTGTCCTATGAGCCATAGTGTATTATTAACCTACAATTTGCACAATATTATCACTTGTTATACGGTTCTATCCACATGTTCCGTAGTGTAAGTAATACTCACTTTCATGCTCATAAAGAACATTATATTGTAGCATTAACTTCTACTATTCTACTTAACTTGATATTCCGTAGTACTACCTATATAATGTACTTATCTGCTGTACCTTAGCAGATTACTTAAAAAGCCTACCTTTGATACTTATTATCATGTGGAATACATAAGTAACTCTGCGGAAATTATCTCCTGTATTTCTAAATAAGTATACAGTATACGTTAAGCTCCATTAGTGCACTTTGTATTAATGTAATGTGTCTAATAGTACCTACTGCGTAAGTGTAATAAGTATAATATAGCAGCCGGTGCGATCTGAAATGAATTATAAGTATGGAATTATGAAACCGCAAGGAAAGTACAAGTGGTCAGCTCCAAATACAACTCAGACACTCACACACAATAATCGAACTGTGTAGAACACCACCTTAACCAATAAAACCATAATCAGCAGTGAAGACGAAGAAGAGACTACACAGGACAGGGAAATTGTCTGGGCTCAAAGTAAACTTTGTATGTAGTAGTATGTAGTGTGGTGGATATGTAAGCTAATTGTAAGTAGAATCTAGGGCTAGCTGGTAAATATTACTCACTACACATGTAATGTGTTATGTTATGTATATAGGGATGAATTGAGCAGAAAGTCAAGTCAAGTCATGCTTTCGTGTCTAAGTCGAGAGAGAGACTCTTTACAATACTGTGGAAGCGAGACAAGCCATAAACGAAACGAAGCTGAAAAGGGACATGCAGTATATGGCCATGCGATTCAATGCAATAGCCATATCCATATATCCTCTACATACTACGTTAACAACCTCCACCCACCCATCATAAAATCCTATACGAAAGCAATTCATTCCAGAAAATCGTGCTTTCCAGTAAGTACGTACAGGATTACTCAGACCGTCTCATTCTCATGCTCATACACAAAATAAATACCATCATTTACAGATATTGCTATTTAATAGTCCATTATGAGATTAAAGCAATTAATGTGCAAAAAAGAAAAGTTTCTATATACATATAATAGTACTTACTGGTGCGTATACGTTCGTAATTGAGTATATTACATACATATTTACAGATATTTACTTTAAATCGATTTGATTTGCCTTGGGTCTTAAGCACAGTATTCTCCTACATACCTATATGTGCCTTTCTTTTAGTGCTACTCACATGTAATTATAACTATGTAACTGCTAAATGGGTGGTAACGATTGTGCAATGATCAGAATCTCTTAAACAATAATTGCCGCATAGGACATGTCGTAGGTAAGTAGTAAGTAGGACATGTTTTACGGTACAAAACAAACACTCGCCAATAAGAGTGTGATTCCCGTGAAACCAATTGCCAAATTCCGATATGGACTGGACGAGATTTACATAATATCCTAAGTTCTTAGTCCTAAAAAGGTACTTAAAGTACGAAAATGGATTTAGTCATTCCTGTAAGGCCTGCATGCGTTTTACATTAGTAGCTCATTAAATGGGAGTGCAAAAGTTTTGAAATAAACCATTGCAAGTCTGCAACTTAAAGTGAATTCAGTTCATGGTTTGCTTCCTTTTATTCTGAGTTTGTAAAGAACTATTGATGTCAGTGCGGTTCACGTACATTGTGAACCGCAATGTGGGTCTGCACTCGCCCATCTCTACTTTCAGTGTCTACAGAATAATTGCATTTCATTCTCCGAGAATTATAATGGTGGATGAATGACTAATAGAACACAACAAAATGGAAATAGAACGCTAGCTCAACCACCAGTCTTTTCATTTGGAAAAAGTTGAAGCCAGAGAAAAGGGGCGGCAGAGTCCTGACAATAATAACATGCTGCATGTTGTGCATATCGTAGCAATAGCCCTACAATACAAAAGAACAAACACAGACAACTATGCGTTCTACTTTCTACATGTTAAAGAATTCAATACTATGAGAAAGTTGTGTTGAGGGTTTCCTGTTAGTGGTACTGTACAATGTATATTAGCAGTGTTGGTTTGGTAGTTGGTCTTAGACCAGACAAGCCATTGCATGCTGTTGCTCTATTTCTTTACTTCAATATTTATGGATTTCATATTCTGCTGTTTTGAAAATATACATGCACACTATAGGTATATCTGAAGTAATGGGGAAAGTGAAAGCTAGACTTTATACACACTCTCTCAAATATAAAATATATTAGCAATGAGAATGAGACATACCTACACCTACGATACAAATATTTAATTGGATTGTACTATTATCTAGGCTATGCCACGTGAAAATGTTGAAAGGAATTCCGTATCAATTATAGATAGTGTAAATAGTTAAAATAGTTTGAAATGTACATGAATAAATTCTTTTTAAAAGGATAATGAATGAACATTTCTAGATTGCTTGGCTATATAGGAATTTCATTCTCTAGTTGAACACAATCATGCAATAAATATTTACAGATGTGTAAACATTCATACTCAAACAAATGAAATTATACAAACATTTCCACTAAACAATATAACAGACTTTCAAAGAAGAAATTGTCACTTATTTTATCCATAATGCTTTATCCATTATTTACATAACCTAATACTGATGGTGAAAGCACATGACTATTTTCTGTAAAGAAAACTATTATGTTGATTTTACTCATTAATAAATATTTTACTACAAAAAACTGTATTTTCCCCTCTCAAAACCTCATCTGCCTGGTAATGCGTGAGTCGGTGTGTCATTTGTCTGTCTATGTATGTGTCTAGTCCAGACTCCAGACCAGTAGTAGACTTAATACTGTTGAATTGAGTTTCACTTTCCCCTTCTGCATGTTTAGACACTCTAAAAGGGGAAAGCCTAGACAAGGGAAAAACATGCACGTCAGTTGCCGTGTCTTGTGCATGTTTACCATTCATGCACGCACCAGTTAGCAATATATATATGGATAACAATATATTATACAGCCATAAAAGCCTTAATCCCTAAAATTATGTTACTATACTGTAAAGTTGACTGTAAAGGAAAGGACCTAATACTTTGAACCATACCTACAGAAGGCCACAAAACCGTACCTATTATTGGAATATAATTAGTAAATGGATGCAGGCATATAATATCCATTTATAGACTGTATTTGGCAGTCAGTGCAGCTATTTATGTATAGTAGAGTGAGAAGAGAAGTGACTATAATCCATTTCTTTGTTGACATTATATACTTCCTAATAAGTTATACATATGAGAAAGTGACTAAGCTGAAGAGTCAAGAATAGGATGCGATTTTGTCTATAGGGGAAAGCACCAGCTGAAGAAAGTAGAATACAATATAGCACAATATGCTTAGTATGGATGGACAGATGGGGACAATAGGAAGTTCGGCACTACATTTGCAGTTTCCTTATGGTTTTCAGTGAATAAAATTATGGAACGGTACTGCCTATAAATAAAAATGACTTTCATTGGAGGGTACTCCACATACACCGTATGCGGTAGATTTTCTGTGTAATATATTATGGAGTTGCGATTCATTCACCCCCATCCTATCCATTAAGTTTGCGTTTATCATTGTCAGTCAATGCTAATACATATACAAACGGCTTTACAACATACATATTATACGTTTTGCCCCTTTAGAAGGGAAATAGAAATTAGATTATCTCGAGCAATTTTCTAAATTACATAAAAACAGCCAAACAGAAACTAGGGATAGTGTGCTCGAGATCTTAAGATGAAAGAGTGTCCATGTATTTTTACATGATTTTTTAATTAAAGTGTATTACGTAAATCGATATCAGGAAATTTTGGGGATTAATTCTGACACAACATACAAAATATTAAATGAAGAACTTTTATTTGGGATATAACATAGTTTTTGGAAAGCCCTCTACAGACATTATATTATAGATCACACATAAGAGACAGCTATTCATGCAGCATGGCATGAATAATAAATTATTGCTGTATCCACATCCTGTCCTTACTAAATAGACCGTTCACTTTCACTTTTTATGCATAATCTTATAGAAGTTGAGACATATTTATTTAGTATATGTATGTGTTATAAATATTAAAATATGAGGAAATACATAGTATATATTCAATGCACTACTGAAAACTAGAGAGAGAAATGTGTATAAACCCTTCTGACTTCTGTTGTTTCCTAACAAGTGCTCTAAGAATCACTAGTCCGTTTATTTAGGCACGGCTTAAGATTAGTTTGTCATTCTTTAGGGAACTATTATATATCGCAAGAACTGAATTATAGAATAATATAGTTCGTAAACACCTAGAGTGGAAAAGTGAGTAAGAGTCTCTGTAGTTTATTATGAAAGTATACGGAGCACTTCAACATGATTCTTAGACCCTTCTCCTCAAAGAAATATTTTTCCTTTCTACATTGTTCTGCTGAATAAGAAAGAAGTTATTTAAATTCAATGTTCACTTTTAGTAGGATTGGATTTTAATAAGGGCACAATTTCTGCAGCACCACTTCTTCTCAGATCAAAAGATTTAAAAAGGTACTTAGTAAGTACGAGTCGCTTGGTGTAACGTAATGTACGTTTACTTTCACTTGTGTATGAAATGTAAAACCTTTAGTTTAACGAAAGGATAAAAGGAAACAATGAATATCTTGAATGTCTGGATATTGTGATGGCAAGACAATAGACATATAATGGAAAGTTCATGTAAAAAAGAAACACTATCTACCACTCTGTCACTTCGGTTGTAAATGGGGAAAGTAACTCAAGGAAACATGAAAGCTGTATTTAATGTGGCATTAAATAAAATACAGTACACCATTGCGCTGCGCTACTACTACACTAAAAGAGAAAACTTTTACCTTGACAAAATGATAATGTACTGCCTGTCTCGTTTATATTCCTAATCCTAATGCATAAACATAAAATAAAACGTGAATGATTGGTTATCCAAACCAGGAAGTAAGTTAAGAAAAGTGTAGTTAAGTAGCTTAGCATTGTAAGAGAATAAGTAAATAGTAAGAAAACTCTCAAGGAAATACAGTACACTAAATAAATATATAAACCTGTCTTATGAAATCAATCGCTATCAATCAAGTAATAGAACTTTGTCTTCTAATTCGTGTCATGTCATTCATGTCACATCCACTTGAGGAAAGCGAATCCAATTTGAAGGCCCTAAAAAGACCGAAAGGTAAGGATGGCTAATCCACATTCTAACCAATATCACCGAAGGCACTCAAACTTGGTGAGAAATTCTGAGAAAATCAATTTTCTCTTTTTCTCCGACTTTCTGCACCGGAAAATGAATTGTTATATCAATAGCTCGTCTTCGCCTATTACTAACAATAAGTATAAGCCTTGTCTGATATTATTGACGGGTTTCCATACGCTATGATAGATTTCCACAGAGGAACACCCCACTAAAATACGAGAATAGTAGCAGCGGAGCCTTTAACTCTCATTCTTGGTTAAATACCTATTTACGTAATTACTGAGTGTACAAATCAGGCCAAAGTGCAATGAAATGATTTTTCTTTTTGTACATGGAAAGTTGCTAATGAATGTAAAGCGTATTCTTTTACATTTAAGGCAAATTTTTCCATTCCAATTAAAATATTCCAGTTACTATATTACAGTAATTACTATTATGACAAAAAGTGAATTTACATTAACAGGGCCACTTTGATTCTCCACATCAGCTCCTAATTTGCCACTGTCTTCTGCTCGTATGACGGAGTTTGTCAGTTTGACATTGGACTTAGACTTGGTTGTTCTGGACTTTTCTGTCTTTTTGACCTTTAACTTCCCAGGGCCTTTAGCAGCTCTCTTTTCCCCTGCTGAACTTTTGCTACGAGGAAGTTGGGGTTCTTCGTTGGCAACTAAACTATCGAAGTCTATTGAGACCTCGCTGCTAGATCGCTGGTGGTAACGCTCACTTTCTGCCAAAATGGAGGCAACGGCCAGGGCAATGTCCTTGGATAAATCATTCTCCTCGTCATCGTCATCAACTGAAGGCATATTCAAACTAGAATAAAATCTGTCCCCCATTTTTCTATTTACTTTCTTTGCTTCGCGCTATCACAACTCTTTTCTACAAACAACTAATTCAAATGATAATTTCCTCTGTTTTGGACAATGCCCCCGGTTTTAGAAGGTCTTAAAGGTTTTTTGGTCTAAACCTCTATATCTGGGTAATCCAAGGTTTACTGTGATATGCGCCTAGAGGACACCCTGTCAATTATTGTTATTACTAATATTTCCCCTGACGACAGCAAAGTAGAAATATATAAATATGGATACCCACACATGGAACGCACCCAAAAAATAATTTATTCGGGTTTTTTTCTTCAAAATGTATCTCCTTCCACAGGGGATATTGAGCATATTTACAACATACTTTAGTTAGGCTGTTCGGAAAGCTGGAATGTTATGTTAACTGGGTTGGAAATATTTGTCATGTGCGATCAATATAGAGTAAAACGGGGAGTTCAAGGGCCATTTGAACTTTCTTTCCCCTTTCTCCCTGTGGGATAAAAATCATGTTTCCCTCAAAAAGCAGACCGACAGACACCTGGAATGAATGGCATTATAAAAATTATAAATTATACTAGTATCATGTATGACCAGATTTAATTTCTTTGTACTAATCGATTGCATTGCATACCTGCCTGGATAAGGATTATATAGGTAATTATAAATAATCTTTATCAAATTATTTGAGTGTGTGCACGCACCTACAAATATATTTTACGGAAGTAGTTAGACTATTTTTTCAATTAAACAGCACGGATTTCCTAATTGATGTGATATATGTACGTTAGCCTGTTATATGCATAAAAGTAGTACTAAATGCATTGTTGGTAGGTAGGCTCTTTATTTCTGCTTACCATTAGGCAAATGTTTTAGGTTTCTGTTTACCTATCGTCAATCCTTATTTTATTAGCATATTTGCAATGTATATTAGACTTATTGTTAGTACTATATACGTAAATACCCACTATAGTATTTACCTATGGTAATTTTGAAACTTTTGATATCCAAATCCAAGACATGGCAGTAGCTGTGTAGGGATTCTATTGTATTGTAAGTGTGTATAATATGTTGAATACTTTTGTTGAGTGCTTCCCAATTGTACATACTATTTATGAGGTTGGAATTTACCGATCTTAACCGAAGTGCATGCCAAACTGGCAAAACTTTTCCCTGTCCGAGATACGAGTACGAAGAATTTTGCAAACTTTCATGATAAAAGTTTTACCTTAAGGTAGTGTATACTGGTATGTATGGACTATGATATTATATTATACAATTCCTTTACGGTCATCATATTTACTGAGTTATTGAGGCTTTTGTAGTTCAGTCCTTCCTACTCTGGCTAGACCTATCCGTTTATACCAGTATAGCAGTTTCTTTTGCGAAGTCAGTATACTCATTTACATGCTAATACCTATGGAACAAAAGTATTTCTGTTTAGCGACAAATTCCAGTTACTCCAGTTCATTCTACTTTGTATTGCAGTATCGGTACCGAAACTCTTTAGTAATCCTCGGCTGTATATCGGGAACTGAACTATAATATTCTTTGACAAATGGGTGAATTAATAAACAGTAAAGCACCAGTATATTTGTGACAACTATTCAAATACTTTTAACTTTCAATTACAAATTGATAGTAAATAAAAATACATGTCTATATTACTTACTATGTACATGTAATTGAAATTAAACTGTAAACTAATAATTGTATATTTAATGGTACAGGGAAAACAAATGAACTGAATTCTACTGGATACAAGAAAAAATATTTTGGCGAGGAGGACACTAGCTGGATATAGTTGAATCTTGAATAGCAAGCATCTCCGTTCATAAGAATGGTGCATGCAGTTATTTACGCCATGAGGGGATGGATTGCCTTTGTTGCCTTTATAGAACTTAGTACTTCAATACGATGTTTCATTGATGGAAAGGACTTTCTCCAGGGCAATCTATTTATTGTCCAAGAAGGTTCGGACGCTGAAAATGGTATAAACTAGCGTCCTTTTGCTTTCAAATAATATTTTACGAAGAAATTGCAGTACTTTTATAAATGGGATGAATGATTATCTTTTTACAGTAACCCCAACTTTTGCCAGGCTTATGGGTCGTTATTGTTTGCTAAATGGAGTGATTATGGTTCACTGTGCCATTTGCATCCATCACATGCCAGTAATCGTGCTTTCTATTTGTACTCTCACATTGTCCATTCTATTTTACGGATCGGAAGCCTTCTACTACTATACTGCAGTCGTTAATTTTTATGTCATTTTTCCAATAATGATTTCCAGTAAGTTTACACTATAAACTTATTACAATACTATTTACAATATAAACAATTCAACCATTTTTTACTTAAAGACATAAAATATTTATTTTTCAGTTTTCACAATAATTTGCCTTGTTATTGCTCCGTACTTTCTCGAGGACGAGACAAAACGAAAGAAACTGGTAATTTATGACGTAGATGAAGATGAGGATGACTATGAAACAATTCTCATAAAACAACGACAATCGCAGATGCTTCCAAACTTAGCAAACAAATTGAAGAAAACTCAGTGAGTTACTGGTATTAATCTAACATCTGGGCCTATTTTGGTTGAATCAGTTAACGTTAACTTTCTCAGTGTTGAATTGTGACCGTATATTTTTTTTGACTTGACATTCGATTGTATTTGTATATCATCACTATCTCCTCCCCAGTCTGATAAGTGTTTTGGTTGTTTTTGGAACAAATCGAATCGTTAAAGAAATTCTTGTTGAGCGTTTCCAGGGATCTCCTAGGGAAGCACCACACTTTTCCAAATTAATTGTTGAAGAGCTGATTTCATCTTCTGAGATTTCATCTATTCCATGAAGGAAATAATCATAACATTGATCCCGAAGAATTAAAAGACTTCTCGGATTTAGAAGAATTGAAAAAGCCAATCTCTCCTTCCAAGATGGCGTAGTTGACGAATTTGCCTCATTCTGAATAAATTAAATAATATTCCGAATTATACACATCTAGTGGTACTAATTAATTAATTTGCCTATAAATACTAGAAACTCGAAAGGTAATAATTATTCTACAATAACGAGAGCACGTTTACCTGGTCTTCAGACTTCAAAGGATGGTAAAAATTTAGAATAGTGTGAGAACTCAAGTTGATTGTCGTAATCAGCGGATAGAATAGATTGCCGTCAAGATGTGGCTAAAAGTTTGTAAAATATTGCTAATTATTAATTATACTTACGGTATTAAATTGTTATAAATGTCCTTCTAACAATAACTAGTATTATTATTAATACATGCAATGAATAATGAAATGAGACTACAATAACACATAAAAGACAAATGTGAAGCTAATAATGTAATGTAACGTAATTTAAATGAATCTTTGAAAATAATAATACCATTATGCCTTGACCAGCCTTGTACTCGTTTACTAACACATGATTGGGATTTTTCCCGTCGAATAATCCCATGTTTCCAATTTTTTCAGTGTACTTCTTCAACCACTGTAAAAGAGAATTTTTACCGTAATGGATGTTGTAAATATATAAATATTATATTATATATCATACAATTAAAAATTCGATCGAATTCTCCCTTGTTAATACGTACATGAGGTAACTCTTCTGCGATCATGCCTTTCGGATGCGGAACACCTCCCCAGTTTTGCAATCTTCGGTTTGATAATTGTGTCCATTTTGGCTTAGGAGCACGGTTCACTTGTTCTACTAGATACTTTTCCTCTTCTGCAGATATAAAGTCAGGAATGTAATAAATGCTATCCCATTCCTGAAAATAAAGTAATCATTTGCAATAACATCAAAATCCATTGGTTTTGCTATGAATCTATTTCATTTCTGCAGAACCATGCAATGAAATAGCAATAAGTTCTAGAAAAATAACATAGTGAACGCTATAGTCATGTACTAATACTGTCCTGACATTTAAACTAGCTAGTACCAAGTGCCAATGCCAAGTAGGATATTAACCATTATTATAAACTTTATATATAACGATACTGTACTGTATACAATATTATGTAATTTAACTATTTCTTACGCATTTTATTTTGTAGTCATTCAAATTAAAGATTTCAGTTTCAGCATCGTTTAGTGATTTATTGGGAATTCCCTGGGAAGCTGCAACAGCAGTGATTGGCAGCTCATCCATAATCTATTTGAAAAATACATCTATGATCTATGGTACGGTAAATAATATAATATAATTTATTGTTGTTACCGTTACTTACTTAGTGGCTAGGACGGAGATCAAGATCAAGACAGATGATATAATAAAAGTATCAGATCAAATAGATATTCGTCTCCAATACACAAGAAAAGACAAGAAAAAGTATTTCGAGTGGTGATAGAAAGTTTATGCGACCCTGTTTACTTTACACGAGGAGAATGAGGAGAAAGCAATTATTTCCTTTCTCGTTCTTCAAATAGTTCCCACGAGAAGAAAGTTTACGAAGCGCGCGACTGGGTTTGGAATTTCTCTGGCGGCAATTGCCTTTCATTGTGCCCTTTTCCTTCGCTAGCTTCATTTCATTTCATTGCATTGTCAAATTGTCACTCGGCTGGGTTTTTTCCTTTTACATAAGCCTCATAAGTAAAAGCCAACAACACCAGGACAAAAATTTTAATTCAGGAAAAATTCACTGACAACGGAGGACGGCCATACTCGCAGGAGTTGACATTAACGGTGGTGGTAACTGGTAAAATCCTATGACCAATGACCTCTGGAACCTAAAAAAACTTCTGGTCAGGTAAATATATACGCAACAAACTATTTTGAATATTTCATGTTTAATAATAGTTAACGCAATGTAGATTGTAGATGGTTGATGGTTCGAATTCACTTATTAGTGTTAGTACCAATAATATTTTTGCTATATTTTAGGAATCTAAATATAACTGAAAACACGTTGAATGCTGGCCGTGGCTTCACCTCCCACTCCAACATCCGAGCAACCTCCACCTCCAAAGCCTCCGAGTTAACAGTCAACAGTTGGTTTCATTCCTGCATATCCCTGGAATAAAAATAAAGTTTCAGATATCAGAGAATCGTCACATAGACAATGGGTATTACTGGATTATTGCCATTGCTGAAAAAAGCGTCGAAGAATTGCCATGTCCGTCGATTTAGCGGTTGCACTGCGGCCATTGATGGATTCGGCTGGCTCCATAAAGGAGCTTTTGGCTGTGCAGCACAATTGGGGAAGGGGGAACCAACCACAGCATACGTGACCTATTGCCTAAAATATATTAATGTTCTTGTTTTACACGGAGTTAAGCCAATTCTGGTTTTTGATGGAAGAAGTTTACCAGCCAAAGCTGTGACTGACAACAAGCGAAGAGAGTAAGTTAACATTTTGAAAATGAATTGATTTGGGGTTTCCTAGTTAAATTACAAGTAAGTAGTAGGTGGTCGGAGCTTTTCCAGGAATGAATAATATCTACTTTCTAATTTTTAGGAAAAGGGCAGAAAATAAAAAACGTGCTCAACAATGCCTACGAGAAGGAAATAACAAGGAAGCGTGGGAATGCTTCACAAGATGTGTAGAAATAACTCCGGCGATGACAAGAGAGCTTATCAAGGTATAAAAATACCCAAAAACAAATAATGACTTTGTATTCTTTTTCTTGTATTTTAAATTTAAATAAATCATAGGGCAGAAGAATGGCTAACAATCATGTTTGATCACTTTAGGTTCTTCGGCAGCAGCAAATCGATTATATTATTGCGCCTTACGAAGCCGATGCCCAGTTGGCCTATCTTTCTAGGAAAGGAATTGCCGATATTATCATCACGGAAGATTCAGATTTGGTCCTTTTTGGCTGCTCCAAGGTAATTAATAAGTCACAGTTTCTATTTCCTATTATTATGTACAATCAATTTCAACTGGCATTGCTGATTATATACTTTTCCTTTCCGTCTTCACAGATTTTCTTCAAAATGAATGTAAATGGTGACGGGGTACTGTTTGACAGCTCCAAACTTTCTTCTTGTTTTGGAATTCCTCCTAGCAAATTTAATTTAGAAGATCTAAGAAGAATGTGTATTTTGTCTGGATGTGATTATTTGCCATCCCTACCTGGAATTGGTTTGGGGAAAGCAAAAAAGGTTTTTATGCCACCATCAAGCTCCGACCTAAGGGGGGTAAGCTATTTTACAAATTTTTTACTAGTTAGTTAAATTTTAGTGTGTATAATGCCTCAAACATGTGTAATTGTGTATACATTTTTACAATAGGTGTTAAATTCTGTGCCACAGCTTATTCAGCTAAACATAAGCGTTCCAGAAGAATATATTTTGGGGTTTATGCAAGCGGAAAAAACATTTCTCTACCAACTTGCTTTCGATCCCATTACTCGAACCTTAGTGCCACTGACACCATATGCCGAAGATATTGATATTAAAGAACTTGCGTATGCGGGTGCTTACATTGACAATTCTGTAAGAAAATCGTAAATATAAAAAATTGTATGTGGCCTTTCAAATCATCAATATCAGCCTTTTATTATTTCACTTTCCTGTATTAGGTGGCACTGGACATGGCTCTAGGAAATGTTGACGTAAAAACAAAACAGCGTGTGGATTACTTCGATCCTTCCAGTCCCAAATCGGTAAGAATAAATGTGTATAACATTAACTGTTAATTTTTTTGGTGCTGCTAAATTCATATATCCTTGAATATTAACGTAGGGGTATAAGGATAACAGTATGTGGTCAAAAAATTACAAAATCCCTCAGAAACCTGCATTACTGGCTACAAACGAAAAGAAGAAAGAGACGAAGAGTGCTCATACAACTGGGCTAAAAATTTCTGGTTCCGTCAGAGCTTCTTTGAAGAAACGTCAAATAGGTTAGTAATTTAATCACAATACCCATAGTTAACAACCGTAATTTCTTTATGTATTCTACTGCAATGTTTGTATATATAACAATTGCAGATTGTCAGGAATCTGACGAAAAAGACGAAGATATTTTATCATTGTATAAAGATAAAAATAAAAATGTTAATGAAAATACTACTAAACGAATTCGCCTTCAAGATAGTGAAGAAGATGAAGGAATAGCTGAGGCTGATGATGGACCGAATGTTAAGAATTGGAGTGAAAGAGCGTTACGAAGCTCTGCGCGGATAAATCCATTTATTAAATCCCCGGAAAAAATTGTTCGAACTATTGCCACTTTGTCGGATGGGAAAACAATAGAAACAAAACTATCGGCATCGTCCCCTACCACATACCAAAAGCCTTTAGCTGTAAAAGATAGCATTGTGGTCAAGAGCAAGTAAATGTTTACAAACATTTATGATCATTATTATTCGCAATTTTTTATCTGTCACTTGTTTTTCTAAGTATGTATTACAAATGTCTTTCAGATACTTCAAGAACTCTGAAAATTACCAATCTCCTACTAAAAATATAATGAACGAAAATGGTGTAATGGAATTATCACCATCCATAATGACGAGATCTTTTTATAGGAAGCTTGGTACACAATCGAAATCCCAAGACGAAAAGTGGACGAAACCTGAATTACAGGATAGCGGTCACCCTGATGATCCGGAGGCTGCTATTATATCCTCCGACTCAGACGATGATGTTCAGTTCCTTGAATCCAACAGTACTGATAAACTTTCCAGTAGTAGGGGGCCAATAGAGACAAATGGCCATATTTTTGCCAAAAATCCTGCAGTTATTTTAAATCGTTTGACACAGTCTTTTGGGAATCTAAGATATGCCACGCCTACGCCAAAAATACAGCCGAGTAGTAATTCCACTTCATCTAATTCCTGTCGCCGAATGGGATTGTCGAAAGGGGCTCGACAAACCAAGATACAAAGCGCAAAGAAAGACCCAAACCAAAAAAGTTTGAGGGATATGTTCTCTGCACAACCCAAGTAAGATTTTTTACAAATTATGCTATATTATATTATTTTACAATGGATAATAATACACCGTAGCATAGTGTAATGCGCCCCTATTTTACGTAGGTACTTGCTAACATTATATATTTTATTGTATTTTGCAGATCGAAAATTTGACATTTGTACAAAATAGCAAGAACAACAGTGCTGCAGTATTGTGCCTAACTTTGTTGTGCGTGCCCTGCCCACCGTGTTCACGTTTACTGTTTATTGATTTAGTTTAACTCGAGTTAATTTTTATGCAGATCTATGATTTTGTACCTTTTTGTATTATTTATCAGGTAATTATAGTATTAAGTCAACAGTTGCCTTCGCCGACTTACCATAAATATGGTCATCGCTAGCGAATAGCAAGATATTCCTAAATACTAATTAGAATTTTTTAAACACTAATCAAATACTCAAATACGTCAAACTTTTTGTGTTAATCTACATCAAGTAATTTCTGTTACGAGAAAAATAGCAAAATACATATCTAAGATATCTAGCGAAGATCAGTCTGACTTAACTATAACTTTAGCTCATTGAATAATATTCTGCATGTTGGTTTTCGATTGAGTTTAAAACAGTACCTAAGTGCTAATTGAAAAATATTGACTAAATTCTTTTAGCTTCACACTAGAGACTAGACTACATACACAAAAATATTTAATGCCCAATATTATTAATGCTAAATTACATTTTGTTAATGAAATGTGAAACGGGGTACCTATATTATAATTCATAATATAGGCCACATGCTAGATTTTATAATAAACTTTTGTGCCAACGCTGCCAACCATTTCGTGGCGATTTTGATATTTAATGAAGTAGTTTCAAATTTTTTGTACTATTCTATTCGCGGCCACCACAAACATGTTTAGGTATTGCTAAATCTCAATAAGTTTTATATCATAGAATAGAATTGTAGTTTTAAGACATTTGTATGCAAGTTTACTCTAATGACAAAAATAAAGCTATTTTTATTAAACATAAGATAAAAGGGAAATGCATCCAAGTACAGTCCTTTGCTAATGAAAACATTCCGTCTTTCCCCAATCCTTTACAATAAGCTGAGAAACTAAAGTTTTATGTCATTGACATGTTAAGCTACAAAATGGACCCTGCATAATTTGATACGAAAATCCCAATTTATCTCTATAAAGGCTTTTATGTGCATATTCCGCATATGTTACCAAGGCCTACCCCTGATTATTCATCCATCCCCTTTCCCTAAATTAAGGTGTCCTTGTTATGGGACTAGGATTAAAGTTACATTAATTTCCCTAGTACCGCACCGCATTGCCCATATCAAGGTCACCTTAATATCACAATTTAATTTAATTTTTTTAGTGTTTTTTCATGAGACGTTGGGAGAAGTTTTACATATTATTTCACAATGTTGCATGAGACTTGAGAAGTCATTGAGATAGGAAGGAGGTATACCCGCTGGCGCTAAGAGAAACATTTGAATTCCAGTCACCGAAGTAAACAAGCCTCCTCCTGAGCATACATGTAAGGAAATCTTGTATTTTACTACTTTTAACATTTTGTAAATATTTTTGAAATGATTATGAGAAATGGGAAAAAAATGGCCAAGTAAATGGTGTTACACATATAAATGCGACACCTAAAGTATGGTGTTTTCTTATACATAGTTTTACATCGCCCAAATGAACGCTCTTGTTCATTGTTTTCTGTTTTCTCGTTTTCAGTCGTAGCCAGTGCCAATACCTGAGTAGTTGTATAACTGATTCAGGACAGGGCGGAAAAAGACAATTTTTGGCGAGAAGAAAAAAGATGAGTCAAAGTCAACGGTGGAAATTTCGGGGTGCTGGTACTGGAACACAATCTCATAAACCATTAAAGCCATGTGTGAATCCGTTATTTGAACAGTGGCTAATCGAATGGAAGGAGGAGGCTGCTCAAAAAAACTCGAAGATGCAGTATGTGTATGCAAAAGTAAGTTGATTATTAGTGTATTCAATTAATTCAATTAGATAGGTGTCAGCTTACAGGTGACAAGATTTAATAATACCTAACCAATAATCACTATGAAGAAGTTAATTGGAGTTTGCCTTTTTTGCGTATTTCAGGCATTGACATCGTTGAGACGATATCCTTTAAAATTGGCCAGTGGACGGGAATGCCTATTACTTGAATATTTTGGTACTGTTTTATGCAAAATGATTGACGCTAGGATTTCAAAAGAAAATATAGTATTAAATTCAAGTAAGTGTGCAATTTTATGTTTGTTTATTATACGTAGAAAGAAGCATAATTATAATTAGGTATACAAAAGGAAATACGAAGTAGTGTTACTGCTCGTGTTATAGCAATGGAGGCCAAGCCATAAGAACTAAAATTATTGCTTGGTTTAATTATTTAGGTCAGTCGTCTCAAGAAGGTGAAAATAGAGCAATTGCAGAGATCATAGAAACAGCGTCCCAAGTTGCGGCCGATAAAAAGCCAAGTAAACGACGAAAGAAACAGGCTGGCGAAGACAACATTGATATCGACATCGACATTGATTTAACGTCAACTGCAAATTCCAAGAAAGTAAGTTAGTGAACAGTGCGAGGTGTTTATGTGGTCAACAATGTGTAGCAGCGTTATTTCATTTTTGTTCAATGATTTTCTAGGCAAAGGGAAGTAAAGGGGGCTATATTCCAGCGTATAGGTCTGGCGGCTATGCATTGTTGATAACACTGTCAAAAAAGGAAGAAACTCCTAGCTACCGTGGCTATATGCTTAAAAGTGAACTACAACGTGAGGCTCAAAGATATTGCGATTCTTCCTTTACAAAGAGCGAAAATCCAGGATCTAATTACACGGCTTGGAATACGATGGGTACACTTTGCAACAAAAACTTGGTGATTAGGCAGGGAAATCCAGTCAAGTGCGTTAAGCTAAATATTCTTATTCTAACTCGTTTATTAAGATATACATTTCGAAGAAACACAATAAAGCTTTACTTAAGATACATACTTTACGTATTAGTATTACTTACGTTTGCAATTTACTGTATCTATAATTTTAGATTTATGTTATCAATCGAAGGAAGACAATTGGCAAGTAAATTACTGAATGCAGATGGAAGCTCCCAAGCAAGTAACCATAATCATGAGAGTTCTGCCGCGTCAAGTAAATATTTTAATCGTTTGATGCAAATGATATTTTTGTTTTATAAATTACCATTGTATGTTCATTTTGTGCATGATTACTTTTACAGCTGATGACGAAGGCTCTGAAAAAATTGATTTTCATCGTGTAACATTAGAACCTGGTCGATTTGAAGTAATTCTATGCGTTGACACTGGAGAGACTAATGCGTAAGATAACTTTACAGTAGGCGGCCTTATTGGCCGTATCCCAAATATTAGTAAATAAGATATTTATGCAAGAGATCTGTTACTTCCAGCAAGGGCAAAAAAGAGGAGGTCATTGGAGAGTTGCAGAAAAACGGAGTTAATGCAGAAGTTGTGAGGCTTAGTGTTGGGGATTTTGTATGGATTATCCGGGAAACCATTCCGATTTCAGGAAATCGACGCTTAACTATATCGAGAGCTCATGACATGATACTACCATTCGTTGTTGAGCGAAAACGAAGTGATGATTTTGCAAGTAGTATAAAAGATGGGCGATTCCACGAGCAAAAACACCGATTGCAGAAAACCGGACTGAAGCCAATTTATTTGATGGAAGCGTATGGAAGTGGAGATTGGGGATTATCTGAAGGGGCAATATCTCAGGCACTGGCGAATACTCAAATCACAAACGAATTTCTGGTTCAAGAAACTGCAAGTATAAAAGAAACGTGCGGATACCTAACGCACATGACGCGCCACTTATCCAATATTTATGGGGTAGGGTTAAAATTCCGTATTAATATTTTGTAACAAGTATTTTTGTTATTATAATGGAGCGAACAAGATGTATGCAATATTTACAGACGAAAAGGATCACTAATTGCACAAAGGAGGAGTGGCCTTCTCTCAGGAATTCTTCAACTAGCACCTATTTAATGAGTTTTAGTGACTTCAATGAATTTGGAATTAAACTGAAGGTGAATACTTAAGTACCTTATATAGTGAAAGAATATAAAAATAACGATGATGACATGACATTGACTATGCATTATGGAATATTTCTTTCAGAATTGGAACGTAACGGAAATGTTTGCTCGACATTTAATGCGACTAAGGGGATTGTCCGTTGAGAGAGCTTATGCTATAGTTCAAAAATATCCGACACTTCAATCTTTACTAAGAGAATACAGACGTTGCGGAACAGAGAAAGAAAAAGACTTACTCCTCGCAAATATTTTTTATGGAAATACTGGTAAAACAGTTGGTCCTGCAATTAGTAAAGCTTTATCTAAACTATACAACTCTAAAAGTTTAACAACTTGATAATTAGACCTTTAGGAGGTGTACTAATACAATTCCTAATGCGTGGGATTTATACAAATCGTTTTAGCTTTAGAATACCTATAAGAATTTAGATGATAAGTTTTATTTCTCATACGTAATTATGACGCAAATTATGTGGAAATAAGTAGGTAAACTTCAATATGACGAATGATGTATGAAATTATATAAAAATATTTTAATTTTTTCACGGGGAAACATTTTGTGTGCGAGTTCCATATAATGGTGTATTTTAATTTTTGTATTATTGATTGATTGTGTTTGCTCTTACTGTATTTCTTATGCAGTCAACCCCAGTGCAATAATAATTAAAGTATTTAAGCCTAGTCTAACTCTCCGCTCCGTTTAGGTATAGATATAATTCAATATCAATTTTTCCACTTGGTTCCCTATAAATGTAAGATATTCCGATGTTTTAATTTAATTTTTCTTTGAAAAAGACGCAATAATAATATTTTACAAAATTAAATAAGTACTTACTGGATTTTTAAGAGAGTTTTCGGCGTAAATTGCTTCCTTAGAATTTTCTTGCAAATTAGATCTATATGTTAAAATTGCAGCTCTATCTTTCTGGTAGACAAATACCTGAAACAACGAAGTAAAATAACTTATACAATACATACAAGCTCGAAATGCAGATAGTTAAATGAGAGCCAAGAGTCTTTCGAGGAGTTTTGAAACTTACATCAATCACTACCATATGACAGCTTAGCTTTTTTGCAACAATTAGTTTTTTGTTAGGATCATCAATAAGTCGAACAAATCGAGCAGTCAAATCAACAGGCGCATCCCGTAAAGCATGGCACACATCTTCTAAAGGCAAAAGGCACTTGTCTTTTGATCCACCTAGCCATGTCTAAAAAGCAAGATATATGTAAATTAAATTATTGAAAATACCTACTAGCTACTACCTACATATTTTATAAATGTCTTCTTTTGAAAGAAATATTTTGTTAAAAAAGAATGAAAATGAAATACTTTGGTTAAAAGTAGACTTTCAATTTGTGGCCACTTCTGCTGTTTCACCAACGTTTTAAGTATCACCCATGCATATTGCTTCACATTCAACGAATATCTTGATTTAATATTCTCTACTGTTAATGGAACAACGGTGTTTTCATAAAAATGCTCCGAAATATACGTTAAGGTTTTCAATACTGAACAGTAATCGGTGTGAGCGAAGGAGGAATCTTTCTTTTCTTTAATTTCTTTATGGATATCTGTTTAGATTAAATATATTTTAATTTTGTAATGTATATACAATCACGGATATCAAATATAATAATTCTTGAGTATTTACTTGAGTATTAATTGGAATATGGGGTTCTTACTCAGTAGCTGTAAATGCTGATTGACTGTTCCAGCAATATCATCATCAGAATGACATTCCGCAGTTTGAAAATGACTCATCTCCCTAATGATATTTTGTAGGTTTCCCTCTTTTCTCAGAATTTGCTTGTAACGAAGCATTAATGCATCTTTGGTGCGTCCTAGCATACTGTTGCAAATAAAATATTAGAGGGAATCTTTATTTAGTTGGACAAAGAAAGAAAGATATACAAAGATTTCACAAACAGAAATCACTTTCACTTACTTGAGGAGGTCAACTAAATGACTGATTTCATTTTTTGTTTCGAGGTAGCGTATGTAATGATTTGCAGCAGCCTTATTCTCAAATAAAATCTGTCTGAATATGCTAGGCTTAAGCGTTCTGTTCATGAAGAGTGTTACCTGTCCAACAAATAATTAATTATTATTAGTAAATACCGTAAAAACTCGAATAGTGGCCCCGGCCCTTATTTGCAAAATTGAGTCGGACCACCGGCCACTATTCGGGACCGGCCGCTATTTGAGAC